>JACLAT010000146.1:0-100000 GCA_018105865.1 Metaphire vulgaris | reverse complement strand
TCTTTGAGATACCGGCTAAAAACAATCGTCATAAAGTAAAGAAATTATTTAGCTCAAATTTCTTGCCATATTGCTTGTCTGGCATTGCGATATTTATTGAAATTTTATTTAGGTCTTTGTCGTTGCAAATGTCGTCGTTGGAGTTATGGGGCTCTTCTCTTACATGCAGCATTGAATAGTTGAACGGATAACAGAGGCTTAATAGCATATTTAAGTTATCGCAACAATTTTGCACTATTTTATACAGTGTTCAGCTCTAACAAAGAGATTGAATATGGGACACCGAACTTAAATAATGCCATCAGAGACGGTTTACAGTCTATTAGGCACTTTCTAACATGAGGCATTGCAGCACAATGGTGATGCTTAGGCCTATTTGGCTAGGATCTAAAGCAGGTATACTCAACCCGTAGCCCACTCATGTCATGTTCAGGACAATTTATATAGCGCTGTAACATAGTTAAATACCAAAATCAAAAGCGCTTTAACAACGCTGATATGTCAATGAGGTTCCGAAGGTGACGATGTTAAAAATCCGCTCGGATGATGGAAAGAACTCGCTGCCGCGTAAATCCGGTGCTAAGTCCTTAGAAGCGGTCCTTCACAAGAAAATTGTAGCCACATTGACAGGTAAACTAGGAACGGAAGATGATGTTGATGGGCCGCGACCACATACAAATAACCAACTCCTCATCAGTGAATTTCTCGTCATTTGAATGCTCATCAGTAACTCTCAAACTACCTCTGGCGAAATTAACCATTTTCAATGTTTACCGCCCCCCATCATCATCGAAATATTCAACCTCATTCGGAAAATTTCTTCAAGAATTCACCTCTTTCCTTGGCTCTGCAGCAACAACTCCTCATGAATTCCTAATCACAGGCGACTTCAACATACACGTCGACAGAACAGATGACCCTAACTCTACTCAATTCAAACAACTACTGACACAGACAAACCTTACACAGCACATAACTTTTTCAACACACACCTTCGGGACACACCTTAGACCTTCTTATAACGTCAGCTTCTTCGTCTTTATTACCATGCTCAGCCACTAGTCAATGCTCCCCTTCTGATCATTTCCCCATTTTCACTATTCTAAGCATCTGCCCGCCAGCTCCTCCTCCTCGCAGCACCTATTCATTCCGTCGTCTTAACAAAATTGATATAACCGCATTCTCTGAAAGTATAAAAGCATCCGACCTCCTCACCAACCCCCCATCTACCCTACCATCACTGATCGACAAATACAATTACGTGCTATCTAACCTACTCAACAAACATGCTCCCATCATTACACGACCGCTTTCATCTCACAGTAGCAAACCATGGTACAACTCTTTCATTCATGCCTTCAAATCATTTCGCAGACGCCTCGAAAGAACCTACCATAGAACACATTCTCCATTTTACCTTCAAAACCTTCGTTCCGCCACAAACCGCTACCATAATCTCCTCATATCTGCAAAGAAGAAATACTACTCTAACATCATCACAACAAACAGCTCTAACCCACGAAAACTCTGGAAAACTATAAATGACCTATTCCACCGCAAAGAAACAAATCCTCTCCCTCAAACCATTTCCGTGTCACAGCTTGCTGAATCGTTTGCTAATTTCTTCTCTGGAAAAATCTCCAAGATTCGCAACAACCTTGCCTCGACTTTGACTAATCAAACTGCCTCTCCTCACCACCCATCTCCGTCACAACCTCCGTGCGATTTCTCCAACTTCAATCCTGCAACTGAAGAAGAGGTATCCAAACTCCTTCTCTCCTTTCCAAATAAACAATGCGATCTTGACCCCATACCCACTTCTCTACTCAAACAGTGCTCCACTGTGCTTACGCCAACTATAACAAGAATTATTAACCTATCTCTCACCACAGGTATTTTCCCATCCTCGTTTAAAAACTCTTTCGTCATTCCTCTTCTAAAAAAGCCTGGCCTTGACCGAGAAGATCTTAATAACTACCGCCCGATCTCAAATCTTTCTCTTCTATCAAAACTTACCGAGAAAATCGTCCTTTCTAGACTCACCGATCATCTTTCAAATAACTCACTATATAACACTCATCAATCTGCCTACACTAAACATCACTCTACAGAAACTGTCCTGGCCTACATTTACGACAGACTCTTAACTGCTATCGGTCTCCGACAAGTCACTGGTCTTTGCCTCCTCGACCTTTCTGCCGCATTCGACACTATCGATCACAATATTCTACTCGAGCGACTCTCCCTCTGGTTCGGCTTATCCGACAAAGCTCATCACTGGTTCAAATCTTATCTCAAGTCTCGTTCCTTCCAAGTTTCGTGTCTCAAACAAACCTCATCATCTCATAGCGTAAACTTCGGTGCCCCAAGGATCCGTCCTTGGGCCTGTATTGTTCAGTCTCTATACCACACCACTATCATCCTTAATCAATTCCCTCAACTTGAATCACCAACTCTATGCCGACGACACTCAGTTATTCCTGTCCTTTTCGCCATCCTCATTTGACACATCAATTACTTTGCTTGAATCAGCATTCTCGTCTATTTCGTCATGGATGTCATCTAACCTCCTTGCTCTTAATCCATCCAAGACTGAATTCCTCTTAATAGGTCTACCCCAACAAGTTAAAAAAATTGACAGTCCCAAGCTAGTCCTCACTCCAGATACCACAATAACCCCTGCTCCAACTGCAAAAATCTTGGTTTCAAAATTGATTCATCCTAAATTTAGAATCACAGATCTCCCAACTATCGAAATCCTGCTATGCCCATATTCGCGATCTACGTCGCCTCCGTCCTTGCCTTGACACCAAAACTGCATCCACAATTGCCACTTCAATAGTCCATTCCAAATTGGATTACTGCAACTCCCTTTACTATAACCTCCCAAAAACCTCCATCAACAAATTACAATCAATTCAAAATGCACTAGCCCGAGCAGTAACCAAATCACCAAAGTTCTGCCATATTTCACCCCTACTGAAGTCACTACACTGGCTTAAAATATCCGAACGTATACAGTACAAGATAATAACGATTACTTACAGTTCACTTCATTCGTCAAAACCGGTTTACCTTCGTAAACTCTTAACGCCTCAGCCTCCCCGACCTACACGATCATCATCTCATCTCACACTTTCACGCCCGTTAAATCAGTCATCACTCAAAATCTGCAACCGTGCTTTCTCATACGCCGCACCAGAACTTTGGAACTCAATTCCAGCCTCCCTCCGAAGCCTAGGACGTGGTCAAACAATAAGCTCCGAATCCTCATTTCCTTTAATTCCTTCACTGTCTCCTCAAGCCTTTAGGTCTAAACTTAAAACCTTCCTATTCGAAAAGTCATTTCCCCCATAGCAATAACAACCTGACCAGCCGCCTCATGGATACACTGACCTTTGCCCGGCCGACAAACCACCCTGCCTATGGCTATTTCAAGAAAGATTGGGCGCATAAGAATAAGCAGCTACTGCTGTGCTGCTTTCCGGTGCGCTGTAGAAGTTTACGAGATTTTACTTACTTTTTACTTACTTACTTACTTACTTAGTATGAGTTTTCCGCACGGTAACATCCCAGCGGTGAAATCCGAAGAAGCGGTCTTCCGTCAGAGAATAGTTCATCGTCGAAATCGGCAAACCGACGAAGATGGAGGTTCCAGCGAGGTAAGGAACGACAGCCACATGCAGTCACGTTGAAATTCTCGCGGCGGCCATTAATGGCCGACATCTTGGCGGACTCCTCAACGGCGGCGAACGACTAACATTTCAGAACGACGAGGAAAAGTAGAGGATGGCAAGTGACTCGATGGAAAACCGATGAGCGGAATGCAGCCCACTGTCCATAGTCCACAGGAGAGCCCACTGTCCATAGTCAGGACCGCGAGGATTGTTCTTGTGGACCGCTACAGTTCTTTGAATATATGCTTGAAAAATTTTGGGCCTGCATTAAGTGGCTTTCAACATAAGAAATACCCTAGTAAAACACTTAAAATTACAAATTATTATACAGTATTGCTACAAATATTAGCTTACTTACTTATTGTCATTGCAATCATTAGTTGATGTAGCCCCTATTTCCTTTTCCGTTTTCGTATTGTTCTTGCTTTATTAATTAAAGCAGGGATACTCAACCAGAAGCCCACTCATGGCATGTCTAGCATGACATGAGTGACATAACTAGCATTCTATTGTATCGGCTGAGATCGTAATATAAAGAGAATCGCTTTTGGGTTCTTGGTAGCATTTGAGTAGCCACGAGGAGGACCGCCCCCTTACTAGGGTTAGGGTCACTCATGGGATCTTCGCAAAAGCAATAAGAAATTCTTGGGAAGAGTGAATGTAAGCAAAGCGATATACGATGCATATAGTTGTATTAGAGCTTTTGATTACTCAGAAATTAATCTTAAGTCTTTGAAACAAGCACCAGAGCTCAACGTCTATTTCAAAGATTTATTAAAATTTTCAGGACATTGGCTTTTCCCTTTGATACTGGTGATCATTCCATCCTTTCACACCGTCTCTAGCACTGGTTTGGTCTATCAGATTCCGCATTGCACTGGCTCACTTTCTACTTGAGTCCTCGCACTCTGTCTGTCTGCACAAAGATCGCTTTTTGGGCTTGGTTCTCGGACACCTTCTGCTCACGTTATACGCGACTCCTCTTGGTCATGACCTTAATACCATCATCTAGATTACCACATAGATGCATATTATATTCGGATTCTTATTTCATTTGGTAACTCTTCATCAGAATCTTCAATGGAATCTCTCTTTTCTCAAGCATACTCTCATATTCAGTCCGGAATGGATTCGAAGAAACTGCCTTTAAACCCGCCTAAAACTGAATTTTTTAGGAACAAAGCTCCAGCTCATGATATTTGACTCTATTACAGAGGTTCTCAGCCTTTTTAAAATTATACTACAGCCCAAAAAATTTTCGCCGCTTGTACCCCAACCCAGGGCAGACCAAAAACAACACTTTTTGCAGTTATTTCTTTCAAAAATTTATTCATCAACTTCCGAAATTTGATATGGTTAATGTAGAATTTGTAGATATTAGGTACTTTTAAAAGTTAATTAGTTCACTTAACACGTGCTATCAGAAACAGAAGTCATTATTTGTGCATGTGATCAATAATACGCATCAGGACATGTGTATTGTTATAGCGCTTTCATTTGTAGCCTCGTATCTGTTATTCAGCGGCCGTAGAGTTGGCAATATTTGACATTTTGAACGAAATTCCAAACAAATTATTTACTATTTTAACAATTTTAGTGTACCCTGGCAACAGCTGATGTACCTCTAAAGGTACATGTACCACCAGTTGGGAACCGCTGCTCTATCACATCCATCAAACATATGGAATCGATCATTCCTGAAAGCACTTCTGCACGGGATCTAGGAGTAATTTTTGATTCTACGCTTTCTTTCACTAAGCATACGCATAGCATCTGTAAAGTAGCTCACTACAATTTTCGTGATTAGGTATCGTACCGGGATATTTCTCAATAAACCTGCATCAATGCTATTGGAAAATGCCTTAGTGTCCAGTCGTCTTGATTACTGCAAATAATCCCTTTGGTATGCCTATCTCTAAATACTGTGGCGAAATCAGAAAATTGCAGTAGAATGAAGTACTAATCAATAATAAATAAGCCTGAAGTCCTATATAAATAGGCCTAATACATAAGTATTAATTGCCCAAATTTTGTAGAGAGGTTAAGGAATAAGTATTCGGTAGATGGCGCTAGACGTTAAGGAAATGGAGCAATATTAAGATAGTGAGTTTAACACAGCTTTCTTTACCGCTTAGAAACTCCTTAAATAGCGGTCCCAGCAATAGATCAGGGTCGATAGCTGAGGTCATCGTGTGTGTCAAGAAGAAGAGAAAGGTGCGTATAAGAATATGGCACCTTAAGTGGGAAAGCACCCCGGATAAAGAGCGCATTATCGGAAATAGGAAAAGCACCTTAAGCGGAGAGCACCATGAGATGGAAAAGCACCTTAGACGGAGAGCACCCTGAGATAAGGAGGCACCCTGAGGTCAAGCACCTTGAGGTCGGAGCCCTCGAAGGATTAAGCACCTTGAGAGCGGAGCACCCTAAGTAGAAGCACCTTAAGTGCGGTGCGCTAAGATATAGGTGCGATGCGTTGAGAGATAGGTGCGTTGCGAGATAAGTAGTAGCGACACCAACGGTGCCGGAGACAGGAAAAAAACTTTCCGTACAAACGGACAAAAACCGGTGTGCCATCGCTGATGCTCCTGTGTATCATAAAGGGGCGCTATAGAAGTTTAGGATTTGACTAGATAAACTAGTAGCATATTGAGATATGTTTTCCTGATAAGAGGAAAAAAGAGCTTACCGATTGCCTTTTTCAACTGATCATTGTCTATATTGACGCGCATAGGCTTCATGGGTTGGAACCGGTCTTCATTAAAATGACACAAATGACAGAAACAATCTAACAGTCCTTTGGAACTGTTCAACTGCTTCAGATGTTCGATAGCATTTGGTGATTTACATACAATCCAGACGGCAACATCTCTATCTTCCACCGCATACATTAGCTCAATGCCTTCGATCTTTAGTTGGTTGATTGCTTTTTCCTGATCATGGGATCTTGAGGCGTAATCATTTATCACGCAGTTAAGTCTTTCAGCTAACTGTTGAATGTTGTGTGCTTTTCCAAAGGAGTTAAAACTCAGAATCTCGATTCTAAAAGCAGCTGGTGAAACAAAATTAGCAAATTCTTCAATTAGCTTCAACACGCAGTTATGCATTAATCGATACAAAATTATACGAAGGTAGCTACGTTTATGACAACTCATTTTTATATACTGTGGGTGTTAGGAACTCTGCACAGTTAATGAGCTGATTACTAGGTCTGTAATATTAGCATATGTCATATTTCTATTTTTTAGTTTAGGAGATAACGACAACTCTCTAATACCTATACATCCAGGAAATCTATTTTACATTTTTTGTGAAAAATTAAATACACTTTGTTCTAATTGGAAATCGATAACATTCTGCAAACAACCGCCATCATTCAGCCCCTACCTTCACTTATCTAGATACGTTGAATCTTACAATTATGCTATAATTTTAGCTAAGATAATTGTTATAAGTCCTCTTATTAAAAAATGCATTTTAAGCACTGCAATGTTTATACATTGTCTTTATTGAAAAAGATGTAAATTTCTTCAGAAGAGTGTAATGTTAAATTGATATTTTAACAAAACATCTGTAGCCTACGCTGTAAAATAAAATTTAATTATCAATTGTCCTACAACTTAGCTATTGCGCCTTATATCCATTTGAACAATAAATCGAAATCAACCTCCTCCATTTTCAATGACTTGGTTTCGTATTGTCTTTCCCCTTTGATGAAGATATCTTATCAGTATATTCATTTCCACTTCATTCTTCAATGGTAGGCTGAAAACATCACACGGACAACGATTTTTCTTGAAGATTGATGGTTTCTGTTTCTTTAAGAGCGCAACATCAATGTCACTTAGATCACTGGTCAATATGCAAGTTCTTGCTTTACCGAAAACCTTCAAGCTTTCCTGAAGCGATTGACGATTACTTCTGTAGATAACGTGCTCGCCATTTTTCTGTCTGTAATTTGCTGCAAGAATCAAATAAGAAACTCAAAGCGAAATAAAATGCGCGAATATTTGAAATATTGGTTTACGAATATCGACTACATTCTGAAAACAAACAAATATATAAAGTGGAATTAGGATGTCTTGGTTTTTATAGCATTCCACTTGACAACAGGTTCGAAAATTATTATTTCATTGAAGACACGTTTAAGCTCCGTTGGAATACATAACGCATTTACTGATTTTGATTTCTGTAAAGGAACAAGTTAGAATTTGCAAGTTCAAGTGTGCGAAATACTGTTACTAATACGGCCTCAATGCTTGTAGGAAAATATTTTCTTGACACGAGTGTGGACGAGAATGACATAAACAAAACTCTTCAATAATCGAGACACAGGCTGAAATTTTAAAAGTCTAATGCAAATGACTTCTGTATAATTAGTACTAAAGTGCTGCAAGATGTGTTAGAGATACAGTAGGCCTGCTCGCCGATCAAGCACGCGATCAAATACAGCGTTGGTAGTCAATTATTCTCAGCTGCAATTCAATTCTTGTGTTCTTATATTCTACTTCCATTCACTGTTCCTCAAAAATATCTACTTTGTGCCTTTGTCTACAAACTCTATGTCGCTGATTTGACACTAAAGAATTGTTGCTTTTACCTCGTAACTCGTTTCTTAAACATTTTGTCATGTCCTCGAATACCAATGGACCGTTCCAGTGAAAACCAGTGGTATAGCCAAGGGGAGTTTGGGGTTAAGCCCCCTTGGACACCGACGAAAATTTTTTTTATGTGTTTCCATATTTTTTTCGGACGCGTTATTGGGGTCAAACCCCTAGGCTAATTTTTGAAGTGGTATAAAAACAATAGAATGTAAAGGTGTAAGATGACGACCTGTTTTGGCTTGCCCAGCACTTCTGAAAAGGAAAAAATACAAAAGGAAAGGATGAGGATGTTCTTTATTTTGCTTGTCAAGATTTGTCGAAGTTGGACATGATCAAAACGACACACCCTTCCGGAAATCTTGGCTACGCCACTGGTGAAAACTAATGGCAGATGTTGTCGGTCTTGAAAATTCTTTCTATTTTTTCCGTCAGAATAAAACAGGGAATTTAGAGAACCGTTCATTTTGAAAATTTCTAAAAATATTTTAGAACTTTGCTTCTCATTTTTTCCTTCCCCTTTAGACGGAATTGCCTTGCTTCTGCTTGATGGCGCCATGGCCTTTTGTGCTAGGGCGGCGTGTGCTCTTAACTTGCATAAAAATGCTAAACTTCTCGAAGACGACTTCGTTGGTACCGTCGTTAATAATGATAGGGCACTCCATCTGACTCGGCTTCTTGTTGTCTTTAAGTGTCGTCCGTGACATCCCAGATTCCTCGACGTGAGGCACATTAGAAAACTACTCGTAACTGGATTTCGAAATAATTATGGCTTACGAATTCTTCAACCAATGCAAAGACGCAGTATGTAATGGCGTCATCCTAATTGTTAGCATGACGCTTAACGCCAGATGCGAAATTGTCGTTGTTCGTGAAAACTTTTAGTCACAATGGACTGGAGCATGTAGCATAATTATGTATATTTATTAAGTTTAAGTTCTGGAAGATTGGCAGAAAGGAAGGGGCAAATATTGTTTTTCAGTTAAAAGAAGGGTTCTTTCCCGTTATTCGGACTCCAGTAGAGGGATGGTGTAGTTGGCGTTAGGTTTATGGTTAGGATTAAGGTTAGGATTAGGGTTATGGTTAGGGTTAGGTAAGGGTCAGGGTTAGGGTTAGGTTTAGGGTTATGGTTAAGGTTAGGGTCAGGTTCTTAACTGAAAAGCCATTACACTTCACTGGGGTCCGGATAACGGCAAAGTACCTAAAGGATGAAGAATACGTAAGATTTATGCGTAAACGGATTTAATGCGATGTAGGAAATAAACGTAAATATGGACGATAAATTAAAAAACCAGAACGTTTCAATATTATAATAATTAATGAGGTACTAGCCACAAACCGTTAGTAAAATAACTTAGGCCTAAAACACTATAGAGCTAGCGGTTGTGTAGTAAAACTTATGTTTCAGAGATCTGGTATTAAAGCAGACGAATTTGCAGGTCTACCATTTAGGCTACATAACATAATCTTTGATGACCCGCTGTCAGTCACGACTCCAAAAGCTATCACACACTTGTAAAGAGAGCTCAGGCGGTTAGCCTGGTCTAAACTATTCACACAAGACAATGATATATCTTTCAAAACGTTTCACGGCAACAATTAAAGTAGCCACTCAACGACGTGATTGTTGAACAATGTAGCATAAAATTCAAATAAGACGCAGACTAAAATCAATAATGAAAAGAAGATTTCCTCAGTTGAACTTTCTTAGCTCTATAGTGACATGCCTCTAGAAACACGTGACAGCAAGAACGCAAGACCACAAGACCGAAGACCGCGTGACCGGAAGATCGCTTGACTACAAGAACGCAAGTAGCGATCCAAATTTGCATTCAACTTTCTAAGTAGCCAACAAACAAGATAGTCATAAAAATCAAGGTACAACGCCATTTCCAAGTACTGGATTGTTAGCCTTGGATGACACAATTTATCCGCAGATGCCTCCCATGTCGTGAACATCGTTCATATGGATGCTACTTCGCAATATATTAACAATAAAATAAATTTAAAACTCATTTATTCCTAATCTAATATTAATTATGCAACCATAAATCACATAAATCACATTTCAACTAGCGATTGTTATTACATTCAAACTTCACATACAGTGATAGAAGCGTCGATACATTAAATAAATTATGAGGATTAACGTGCCCTTAGGAAAGTCAAATTGGCTTTCGCCACCCGGGGACGAGGTGAGTGAGGTGATTCTAAGTTGCTTTCATTGCAGGCGATTAAAGTGAATAACTTGTTCAAGGACGCTACGCAGTATATAGTCTAGGCCCTTGAGCCGAATTTACATGAAAACCCGGTGAAATGATTCCGCGAAATTACGATTGCATGGTAAGAATGCAATCACTACTCAGCCGCACCTTTCCATTAATTACTGTATCTTTATCTCTTTATCTTCTCGACGACTTCTATAGCGCCGTACGCACGACAAAGGCCGAAGTCAAAGGCGCTTTGACATAATTTGGCGTGCCGATGGCGAACGTAGGATAACAAAGACAGCGCGAGGGCCACCCTGATGGAAACAAAGGAAAGCACCGTCCTAACACACACGGTGGCGAATCCCGTAGAAAGCGGCCTTCCGCTGTAGGAACCGTCCGCGACAGACACGTCAAAGTTACAAAACACGGGATGAGATGTTGAAAATTCCGCGGATGTTGTGAGAACTGTCCGCGAGGCAAGACCACGCGGAGAACTTCTGAGATGCGGACTCCCGTGAGTAGACCGTCGCCGAACTAGGTAAATCCGACTTATGATGGAATTCCGGGCTACGATTAGGACGAAAGTCATAGCACTGTACGTATAGACTGCACTTTTATTCATACAATTCAATTAAAATATAGAAAGGTGTCGAATGAATCGAAAGCTTGCTTACTTCGAATATTGGACCTTATTGCGTTCCTAAAACCTTTTCTTGTCATTCTTTGCGACCAGCAGCAATCAACAGTTGCTAGTTGTCGAAATATATCTTCATCTTTTTGAAAGGCAGTTGGGTTAGCCTCTTTCAATGTTGATTGAAAGAGTCTAATGATTATGTAGGATTTCTGCAGTACGATGTCTAATAATTCCAATGGCAAATCGTTAAACTGAAACAAACTTAGAAACTTATGACAAACGTTTTGAAATTCATTCTTTATTGAACAGTCTGCGTTAAGTATCTTTAAACTCCTCTTCGTTCTATTCTGTTATCAAAATGAGTGAATATTCTGCTGAATCTTAACCATTCCTATGTCCTATTACCCTGAGGTTTATTTTGCCTATTTCATAGATGTCAATAGGAATTTTTCTATATAGTTATCCGTACAAGTTGATGATCGATGTTCAAGTTTTAAATTATATGTATTGTTATGTTATTATCAGTGACATTATACACTTCTATACACGTTGTTTTTGGTAGCAATTGCAGTTAAGAATCATGAGACATAAGAATCATGAGACATACATGTCATAACTACAGCAAAAATCTAGAGTGTATGATAACTTATCTCCAGACAAGGGGACCTATGAAATGAGTAACATGACACGGCCTTTTTCTTTCTTCAGCAGAGATTAGAAATCTGACTAATTAGCAAGGATTGTACTTCAGACCATGAATACTCACGTGTGTGTTAGAGGTGGTGGAATTTTCCAAAACTGCATAAAAGAATTAACAAAACACATTTTGTCATGAGAACATTGAGTAAAAAATTCAATTATTAGGTAAATACAATTTTTAAATTCTGAACGTTTGACAAGCTGCATTCTTGATTGACACGCTCAAACTACACACAGTCGCATTAATTCAAATACAGTCTTACATACTCAAACACTTTACATCAGAAACATATAAATTTCTTAGCAAAATTTATTTGAAAAATCACAGTTAACAGCACTACCTGACTATAGATATTCAATTAAACATGCTTACTTGAAAATTGCGTTTTGCATCTTTCGTATTCAGTTTCTGAAAAGTTCGCAACGACATCGTCGATCTGAGATTTATAAAGCAGTTGTTTGAAGATAGACTCAGTAATGTCATAAAGATTGCTCGTAGTTGGTTCCATGATTTTGGGTGGAGGCAACAGGAGCATGAAGAATTTTTTCACTTCAAGTCGAAGTTTCCCTTTCAGTTGCATGTCTCTCAATTCCAACAGCTCTCTTACGCTTTTGCAGAGAATGTAAATGATAATGCTTTTGGTCTTCTTCAGCGCAATCACATTTAAAGTTGATTCCAAAATACGACGAGATTCATCCAATGGCTTATTCTGTAGAACATTGGCAAAATTAGCGATGATCTCGTCCTCTGTTAGTTCATCTCCGACTTCAGAATGAATCCTCACACACACTATAATACATCAATAACCAATAGCTACTAAATGATAATTATCTTCTAGTAAATAACTGAAACAGAATATTAAGAATGCATTATTGATTATATTCATTATAGTTAATGGTAGTAGTAGTATTCTTGACAATTTCTTAAGCGCAGTAACATAGCTAGGTGGCTAAAGTCAAAGGCGCTGTATAGGGAACGAAACGTTAAACAAATGCGTCTTGAGATGTTGTAGGAACCGATCCGGAGAGGTCTCGGTTGTCACAGCCTTCGGGAGCAGATTCCACGACGCCGGGTTTCCACGACGAAAGGACCGGTCCCCTAGCCCCGCTGTCTTGAGCGGAGGGGGGACGACGAGATGATTGCTGGCGCCGGAACGGAGAAGGGAGCGACGTGGTACAGTCGTCGATCGGCTGATTAGTTCTGACAGATACGCTGTGCAGTGGGGGGTCATTCAGCGCACGGAACGTGAGCCAGTGGCGCTTGAACTCCACACGCTCTGGGACCCGCAACCAGTGCAAACGATCTCTCAGGAATAGCGTTACATGGCTACTCCATCTGGCACCGAACACCAGGCGGGCCGAGACATTCAGGACCGACTGCAATCGATTAAGTTGACCGACCGGTAGTCCATACAGCACACTGTTACAATAATCCACCCGAGAGACGACTAGTGCGCGAACCAAGTCTATCGCTGCCGAAGTAGGCAAGTAGCGACGGACCTCTCTTATCCGGCGCAGGTGATGGTAACAGGAACGGATGGTGTTACCATCCGTAACGGTAGTAGATGACTTCAGAAAAGTATTCATGATCTTGAAAGTCCAGTTGATGGTCATAGACTCTCATAATGATTATAAAACATCAGTTTTGATATATTTATATAGAGCACCGTACCTCCGCCTTCCTCTAGAATCTTTGCGATATGACTGATTGGTGTCGCGAAGACATTTGATTGTCTTTGTGTAGTCACTGATGCTGCGGCGTCTCAGCATATCTAACAACGCTTTATTCCTCTGAAACTTTGTTGGCTTGGATGAAACTGTTTGTCTCTGTCTGTCGTTGATTACTTGCATTGAGTAGAGGTTTGTTAGAAGGCCAGAATCAATATCAATGAGGTCGACTAGGCTTTCTTCATTGACGTCTAAAATCGATTTCTCATGATCCGTTAGCGGCCAATTGCTTCCAAATTCTCCTCCATAAGCTAAACAAATACAAAATTTTCAATATAGATTTAATAAGGTCTATAATTTTGTCAGTATAAGTGCACACTTAATACGACTTAATTTTAATAAACAATGGAAGCAAATGTCTCATACAGTATAAGGTATTTGTTTGTTTAGCCTTCTTCATTTGCATAGCGTGTTAAAGATTATGGTCACGGAATTATCTTTTGAATGAAATACTCTCTATTGACTTTGATTTACCATTGTTTTAAAGGCAACTTATTTTGCGCTGTAAGCATTGCTAAGGAGAAGTGACAGGCGCTGCTAACAATATTGGTATGTCAGTGAGGACTGCAAGATGTCGGCCTTGAAAATCCGATCAGGATTCGCTCCCTGATGTAATCGGACGGTGAATCTTTGAGAGAGAGAGATAGAGAGAGAGAGAGAGAGAGAGAGAGAGAGAAAGAGAGAGAAAGAAAGAAAGAAAGAGAGAGTAGTTCACCCTGATATGTCCAAGAGCTTTCAGAAACCGTTTTCGATGTTATTGAGCATACGGAGCACTGCATCCTAATCATGGATGCAAAGAACTAAATCTCGAAAACGCTGGTTTGTAGTCAATACCAGTATATATGGTCTTCTCAGACATATCTTAGATAGCTATTTGACGGTGTTAGACCGGTTCTCGCCAGAACGCTGAAGTTAAGCAACGTCGAAAGCTGTTACTAATATGGTTAATATTTGGATAGGTGACCATCTTGGGATCTAATCGTCGTGCCGACAGCCAACCAAGCCGTTCATCTCTTAGGAGTCGATATATTGGTAGCAGCGCTAAGCTGCGAATGCAAGGTACAGGCCTAAAAGGAAGTAATGTCAACCAAATCTAGATTAGTGACGTAAGCCACCTGCGTCGCTGATTACCTAGCACCTGAGATCAGCGCCAGAGACCCAACGCTCGTTCCAGTACGGGACTACCTTTACCTTTAGACAGCGAGGGTGGAGATGAGGTCCATTAGTCAAACCGAAAGGGATCATATTTCCTAAGGTTCATGACATGAAAGGCGGTCCCTGGTGCAGTACTAGCGTAGTATATCATTGGCATCTTTGTCTTACCCGGCGTCTTTCGTAGCAATATTGCATATCTAATATAAAGTATGCCAGAGGTGCCAGATTTTCTTTTAATAATACCTACAGGCATTTATACTTGCAGGCAGTTATACGTACGGTCATTTATAGGTACAAGCAAAAAGGTACACATTGGTGCTGAATGTGTTTACACGATGACAGTTACAGCTGTGTGAAAAAGTCCTGCACATTTATAGGATTTTGGGATTTTTGTTTTGTATGAATATCTGAATAACCATTAATGATTTAGGATATGCAAATCTCAATATATTTCAACAGGTATTGATGTTTTTGGTAAAGAATTTGCTAATTATTGTGTGATTGCCTTATGAATCCTCACAACTAAATTTTTGTGAGGAGCGTGAAACGTGAAACGTGCAGTACGTTTTCACACAGCTGTACTACTTGCCTCCATTTCTTCAACGTAGTTTGCAATATGTGATTGACCGGAGTCTCTTAGTGCTGAGAGAAAGTCATCGCATTTACACTTGGCTGAAATGTATTCCAAAAGTTTTGAATTTCGTCCAATATATGTTGCTTGAGCCTCCACTTCTAAAATTTCCTTTTTCGTTAATGCATTTTTACATTTCAGTTTGCCCAAAAGAACGTGATCTGGATCAATGGACTCTTCTAGAAATTCGAGATATCGATTCAAGAGATTGTCGCTGTCATCAGAGGTCGACATTTTGCAAGCTGGTTAAACAAAAACAAAACAAATTTAAGACTTTAGAAATGAGGACTTCCTACTTTCCGTCCTGCTTACTTGTCAATTTTTACCAGAATGGCTGTGGCCCGGCTGGTTACACATGGTTTAATCTCACTATAAAACACGTGGTCGATCGACGTAGCCTTGTGGCACAGGTTTTATATTCTAAGACTGACTAACTATATCTCTTCTCCCTTCGTTTACAGAGTACTTAAACTGTCGGTGTACCCGTGTACCATGTACCCGTGTACCTTATCTATCCTCGTTTACGTGCACTTTTCTAGGCCCTCATCTACCTGTGTTCCGTTCTATTCTCAAGAGTACCCGTGTACCGTGTTCCTCTTCGTGTACCGCGTATTTTCTTATCCCTGGTGTATTCATGTACCGTTCTATCCTCGTGAATCCGTGTAGGGTGTATCCTTGTATCGTGTACCTTATCTGGTACCGGACGCTCTACCCGGCCTTTCTCCTTTTCACGCTTATGTTTTGTAAGGCATACCCGCCCCTGGGGACCCGCTTAGTGCGGTGCCTGCTTCACTCTCTAATGAAGTGTACGACACATACTTCTTTCAGAGGGTGCACGTTAGGGCGGGTCGAAAAAATTTTTTTGTCACGGAACTGAGGAAATATTTGCATTTCCATCTGATTTGAAAAAAAATCACAAAAGAACTATTTTTGAACGTGTGGAAGTGCCCCATTTTTAATTAGGAGAGTTTGTACATTACTCGAAAATCACACAAATTTGTATGCCATCAATGAATGATCAATAGACGATCGGCATTTCACAGTTACTCACTCAGTAAGTGTTTATTACAAGAAGTTTTCACAAAAATCTTTTTTTGACTCAAATAGGGGCATTAGATTTCGATAATTGACTCGGGCGTGAATAAAACCGTCTCTTGCTTCAAATCAATGAACTGCTGTTGAAGCATCTGTTACTAGTTTTATGCAACGCTCCACTCCATGTGTGTGATTCTTGTAATCCAAAGTAAGTGGGACAATTCCTAGCTTGGCAATATCTTCATCTAATACGTCTTCACTCAACTCTGGCATATCGTGGTCACATGTGGTATTTTCAAAACGAACAAGGAATTTACTGTACTTTCGCAGTGCTGCAATTCATTACACAATGAGGTCAGTGAAACTTGAGGGTCCATAGGTGGATCCATCCAACCAACGTTTTAAACAGATTTCTCAAAGGCAATTAATTCATTTGTATGCAGCACACATATAAACCAATTGACTGAATGTTGCAGCATGCAATTGTGTCATTTGCTATGACGAATCCACAAAACAAATCAGCACATCTTGCGAGTGTCCGTAATTAGTTCAATCTGATGGATTACTCCAGCTTTACAGTCTGTGTTATTGTATGTACCATAGCAGCCTACTGCTAAGATACAATCGCCTGCATCTGCATTCTGCATCTCTGTTATCAATTTCAGAATACTATTGGCAATGTCAGTACTTCTTCCTCAATCCATTTCCCTGTCAGAACTTGCTGAATCTTTTGCTAAGTTCTTCTCTGTAAAAATCTCCAAGATTCGCAGTGTCCTCAAGTCTTTCACTATTACTCAAACCACCTCTCCTCATTATCCTCCTCCCCCACAACCTCCATGCAATTTATCCAGCTTCACTCCTACAACTGAAGAAGAGGTATCCAAACTTCTACTATCCTTGCCAAACAAACAATGTGATCTAGATCCCATACCTACCTCTTTACTCAAACAGTGTGCCACCGTGCTTACGCCTATTATAACTAGAATCATCAACCTCTCTCTTATCTCAGGCACTTTCCCATCCGCATTCAAAAACTCTTTTGTCACTCCTCTCCTAAAAAAGCCTGGTCTTGACAGAGAAGATCTCAATAACTATCGCCCCATCTCAAATCTTTCTCTTCTATCAAAACTTACTGAAAAAATTGTGCTTTCCAGACTGAATGAACACCTTTCAAGTAACTCACTATATAATGCTCATCAATCTGCCTACACTAAACATCACTCAACTGAAACTGTCCTCGCCTACATTTATGACAGACTCTTAACTGCAATTGGTCTTCGCCAAGTTACTGGCCTTTGTCTCCTTGATCTCTCTGCAGCATTTGATACCATAGATCACAAAATTCTGCTCGAGCGACTCTCTCTCTGGTTTGGCATATCTGAAAAAGCTCACAACTGGTTTGCATCTTATCTCAAATCTCAGTCTTTTCAAGTGTCCTGTCTTGGCCAAATTTCTCTTTCTCATATTATAGATTATGGAGTGCCTCAAGGATCTGTTCTCAGGGCCTGTACTGTTCAGCCTTTACACCACACCACTTTCATCTCTAATTAATTCCCTCAAATTAAACCACCAACTCTATGCCGATGACACTCAGCTATTCCTTTCCTTCTCACCTCTTTCATTCAATGCTTCTATTATTGAGCTTGAATCTGCATTCTCGTCAATCTCTGCATGGATGTCATCTAATCTCCTCGCTCTCAACCCATCTAAGACAGAGTTTCTTTTAATCGGACTACCCCAACAACTCAAAAAAATTGACAATCCTAAACTAGTTTTGGCTCCTGACACCACAATAATCCCTGTTCCAACTGCTAGAAATCTCAGATTCAAATTTGACTCTTTTCTAAACTTCGAATCACAAATCTCCCAACTTTCAAAAGCCTGCTTTATTCATATTCGTGACCTTCGTCGCCTACGTCCTTGTCTTGATATTAAGACTGCGTCCACAATCGCCACCTCTATAGTCCACTCCAAATTAGATTACTGTAACTCCCTCTACTATAACCTTCCCAAAGCCTCCATCAACAAATTGCAATCAATACAAAATGCTTTAGCTCGTGCTGTTACTATGTCACCTAAATTCTCCCATATTTCACCCATACTAAAATCATTACATTGGCTTAAAATAACAGAACGTATCCAATATAAGATAATAACACTTACACATAGCTCACTTCAGTCATCAAAACCTGTCTACCTTAGATCACTATTAACCCCTCAGCCTCCTCGACCCACACGTTCGTCATCTCATCTCACTCTGTCACGCCCGCTAAATCAGTCATCCCTGAAAATTTGCAACCGTGCCTTCTCATATGCTGCACCTGAACTCTGGAACTCGATCCCAGCTTCCCTTCGCACACTTGGACACTTTAAAACAATAAAATCTGATTCCTCATTTCCTATAATTCCCGCACTATCTCCTCAAGTCTTCAGGTCTAAGCTTAAATCCTTCCTGTTTCTGAAATCATTTCCGCCATAGCTGTAACAACCTAGCCTCACTGCCCTTCGGATATTGACCATTGCCTGACTGATCCCACACCTTTCCTATAGCTATTTTAAGAGAGGCTGAGCGCCTAAGAATAAGCAGCTACTGTTGTGCTGCTTTCCAAGGCGCTATAGAAATCCACGAGATTTTACTTTACTTACTTACTTACTTTACTTAAGGTGTAAGAGTGAGTTAGTGAGTTAGATAATTGCCACCTGGTTCTTCAACAAGAACATAGTGATCTTCAACAATAGTATCACAATACCACTTGCTATTTTTGTTTACTTTGACTAAAGGGGCATTCCATCTCCCATCGACGTAAATACCTGTTATGGATTTGTGTGACTGTCTTACTGTATACCTCGCTGCCAATGTTTCTTTAATTTATGTCTCTCGCAATGTACTTTGTTCTTATCAATTACAAAGCTTTGATCTTCTTTGCTTACAAAGCCAAAATCGATAAGCACTGTTCGCTTCTTTTGCTAGGTGCAGAAGAGGTAATCGCATTTGATTTTATCTTATTTTTTCTGCAAAAGAGTTCAGCATCGCTATCAGAAAATACCTCACAGTTGCTTTCTCAATCACTCCCTTCACTATCATTGACTTTGTCTTCACCAAGATCTAATATTTATTATCACTATCCGATGTTTTCGTTACTCTTTTAGCTTTGTCTTCTTCATTGTGCTTTCGTTGCATTCTTTTTCATAACCGCTTTGTTGATTCTACGTCTAAACTTCCAATAAACATTTTCCTTGAATTTCTTTAATCCAATAAGAACAACTGTTCCTGTTGCGGGACTTTCAAATGTTTAGGACACTTGCAAGACGTGTTGATTTGTTTTGTGGATTCGTCATAGCAAATGACACAAGTGCATGCTGCAATGTCAAACAAAGAGTTCAAGCTACTCAAGTAGGTGGCTTGACGTGTTGAACTTGACTTAGAACGACATAGTTCTGAACCAGTGGAAATTAGTGTTTCGACACATTTCAAGACAGACGGAGAGTGAAGTGTTGGAATGAAAGCCTTGTTCCAGAGATTGATGATAGCCTCTGACACAACTATTTTATTGTCTTTGTGTCATTCTTTTTTGTTTTGATGTGCAAGAAGTGCTGTCCAACTTGTGTATTTGTCGGCATCATCTTGAAAGGAATTCCTATAACATTACCGAATATAGCATTCCATGTAATGTTTCTTGTTCTCATGTCGAAACCACACTTTCCAACATTTATAGAATAAATTATTGAACAGTGTACCGTTAAAACAAAGAGGCAATCAAATTACAGTCGAAAGTTAGGTAGATAAAAAAATTGTATGCCAAAACAGCAAGCAATAACAATTCTGTAACAAATGAGCAATGCTGATAAATACTACAATCTTTAGGGCCAAAAATGGGGCGTTTGCAATAGCACAACTACCATTTTATTAGTTGTTTCTTTTTTCAGACTTCATATCACAAATAATTACCAAGTTCCGTAATGAAATTCAAAAAATTTTTATGTTTCGACCCGCCCTATTGTACAGGCACAGGCAAATGTTCTGCATGGGCAATTCCTTCAACCAACACAATACAGCAGCGCTATGGGCATTTGTAACTCACCGCATCTCAAACAAATGATCAAGCAAACCAGTATTTTTCAGGTAGGAGAGTAAAACGTTTGAAAGAGCTAAAGGTACTTCAGAAGCCATAAATGATTTCAAATTGCCTTGAAAACTAGGTCGTTTGAAATTGGGGAAAGTAATGGTAATGGCAACCTACTCCAGATTAATGGCTTAGACCACCATCGTCGCTGACTGGCCATACCGAAGATAAGCGCCGGAACCCAAAGCTCGGACTCAAGTACGGGACTTAGCTTTACCACTACCTATATAAGTATAGCTTGACGCAAACACTTAGACCCTTGTCGCCTTATCGCGAACACTTGTTAACCCCGAAAACTCATAATAAAAAGACCGATCCTTTAAAGCCATTGGTCCACGGTCTTGGAATGTTCTGCGGTTGGCACTACGTGATCAAATCGTCTGACGGCCAGATTTCCTGGATAAATTTAAGACGTTCTAATTCGATATAGCAGCAGCGCACTTGTAAAAGTCGGGCCTCAGAATTTTTTTGTAATTAATAAAATTAATCAATCAATCATCTATCTATCTATCTATCTATCTATCTATCTATCTATCTATCTATCTATCTATCTATCTATCTATCTATCTATCTATCTATCTATCTATCTATCTATCTATCTATCTATCTATCTATCTATCTATCTATCTATCTATCTATCTATCTATCTATCTATCTATCTATCTATCTATCTATCTATCTATCTATCTATCTATCTATCTATCTATCTATCTATCTATCTATCTATCTATCTATCTATCTATCTATCTATCTATCTATCTATCTATCTATCTATCTATCTATCTATCTATCTATCTATCTATCTATCTATCTATCTATCTATCTATCTATCTATCTATCTATCTATCTATCTATCTATCTATCTATCTATATATCCATCTATCCATCTATCCATCCATCCATCCATCCATCCATCTATCCATCTATCCATCTATCCATCTATCTATCTATCTATCTATCTATCTATCTATCTATCTATCTATCTATCTATCTATCTATCTATCTATCTATCTATCTATCTATCTATCTATCTATCTATCTATCTATCTATCTATCTATCTATCTATCTATCTATCTATCTATCTATCTATCTATCTATCTATCTATCTATCTATCTATCTATCTATCTATCTATCTATCTATCTATCTATCTATCTATCTATCATCTATCATATATCATCTATCATCTATCATCTATCTATCATCTATCTATCATCTATCTATCATCTATCTATAATCTATCTAGCGTCTATCTAGCGTCTATCTATCATCTATCTAGAGTTCTAGAGTCTAGACCCTACTCACATTACCGAGTAAGCATGTGAGAGTGGATGACTGTGTATTATATTAGATGCTTTTAGTCTTAAAGAAAAGAGAAAAGAAAAGAAAAAAATAAAAGAAAACCATTGAAGAGATCTTAAATGAATTTGGAATAAAAAAGTCTGATGGTAACCATTAAAAAACGACAGCTTTTTTTCTTTGGACACATAATGAGGAAGGAAAGCCTGGAGCATTTGGCAATAAGCGGAAAAGTGGAGGGGAAAAGAGCAAGAGCCAATGTCATCTCCCTGTGATTTGACGAACGGCTTCTCTGGTCTCCGAGTCGCCACTTGGAACCTTCGTTCCTTAACAAGAAAGCATTTGGATCTTCTGGCCACCATTCTGGATTTGCAGCTTGATGCCATTGTCGTTACGGAATCATGGCATCTGAAGCTTGAAGGTGTTGCAGTCCAACGTGCTGCTCCTCCTGAATTCACAATATTTGGCCAGGCTCGGAAGCCCGTCAATTAAAATAGTTCAGCAGTTGGTGGAGGCATCCTCATCTACACTCGAAAATGTACGAAGGCCTCGGAACTTGATTTGGTGTTTCAGATGCCTACAACGTTTGAGGTGCTTGCTTTGAAGGTGTCCACTTCCTGTGGACCAATTACTCTGTTGGCCATCTATACGTCCGGGATCGCAAGCTGTCACATCACAATTTCTTATGAACTTCAATCTGTTCTTGAATCAGTGGCTACTAGAAACAGTCAGCTTTTAATTAATTCTAGGAGACTTCAACATTCATGGGGATTCTTCTGTGGATCAGAATGCAATTAAATTCCAAGAAACCTTGCGCCAGTTTGTATTATTGCAACACATTGAAGAGCCTACGCACATTAAAGGTCACATCCTTGACCTTGTAATAACGCGTGATGACTGTGACGTTAAAGACATCTGTGTTTATCCGCCGACAATTTCTGATCACGGTCTAGTTACCTTCAACCTACCGTATCTACTTTTAAAGCCAACTTATGCAGTTCGTCAATTACATGGTTGGCGCTCGATAAACTTGGATCGCCTGCGGACCTCACTTGCAAACAGTCCTCTTTGTCAGGATGCGGTGACATATGACAACAAATCGGTAACGGAACTGTTCGATTTATATATTGCTTCACTCTCAAAGATTTTGTATAAATTACTACCGAAAAAGACAGTGAGAGCCAGGCATCGGCCACTAACACCCTGGTTTGACAATGAAAGTCGTCGTCTTCGTCGGGAAGCTCGTCGCCTTGAGAGACGTTATCGGCGAACCTTGAATCCTGATGATCGCAGTGAATGGATTATTTCTGTCAGAAATCTTCATAAAAGCTACCATAACAAAGAATCGCAGTACTGGGAAAATCTTGTGCATCAGCACTCGGGCCATCCACGTAAACTCTGGGTCAACATTGTCCTCCATACTCGTCAGGCAGCCAAATGCCTCTGAGCCACCAATTTTCACGGCTGTCAATTATCAAGATGCAATGTCGGTGAAATTAGACCGAGTGCGTGCTGACACTGCTGGAATGCCACAATCAAGCTACTAGTCGACAAGTTCCAAGTTTGAACAATTCAATGAAGTGACAGAATTGGAACTTAGGACAGTCATAAAAAACTCTAAACTAAAATCATGTGAACTGGATCCTTTGCCAACATTCATTCTTGTTGAGGTTTTAGATGAGCTAATCCCATCCCTCTTACTCATGATCAACAGCTCTTTGAGGGAAGGCTGTCTTCCTGACTCCCAAAAACGAGCCATTGTGCTGCCTGTCATTAAGAAGCCTGGTCTTGATCCTAGTGAGTCTCTCAATTTTCGACCCATTTCCAACCTTTCTTTTCTCTCAAAAACCATTGAAAGGCTTATTTTATCACAAATGTTACACTATCTGAATACTGAAAACCTTCTTCCTTCCACACAATCTGGTTTTAGACGGTATCACTCAACTGAAACGACTCTTCTTAGAATTCTTTCTGATGTCTACTCTGCCACTGACTTGTCTGAACTTACATTGCTTGCCTGTTTTGATGTCTCAGGCGCTTTCGATTCGGTTGATCATGATATATTGTTGAAACGTCTCAAAGTCTCATTTGGGATTTCTGATCAAGCTCTTCTGTGGTTTACATCATATCTCTCTAACCGTTCTCAAATGATTGTTATGGAGCATTCCCGCTCAAACTGGTTTCATGTTCCATTTGGTGTTTCCCAAGGTTCGGTGCTTGGTCCTCTGCTGTACATACTCTATGCTGCTGACCTTTGCTCTTTAATTAGCTCGTTTGGCTTCACTGTGCACCTCTATGCTGATGACATTCAAATTTACCGACATTGCCCTCACTCTTCTTATACTGAGCTCCTCACTCAATCAGTTGACAATGTAATTCCAACTCTTCGGGATTGGATGCTTTCCAATAGACTTCGACTGAACCCTGATAAAACTCAACTTATCTGGCTTGGTACTAAACATCTGCACTCAAACATTGAGTATGACTTACTGAAATCTCTCTTTCCTAATCTATCCCTCTCAACTTGCATCAAAAACCTTGGTATTTACTTTGACAGTAACTTGACCTTCAAAGAGCATTTTGCTAGACTCTCTCGATCCTGCTTTTACCAACTTAGGCAAATTAGGGTTATTCGTTCTTCGCTTTCTTTATCTGCAGCCAAATCTCTGGTTCATGCTTTTGTGGCTAGTAGGCTAGACTGTTGCAATTCTCTTTATCTTGGCTTGCCCAAAAGCCTGCTTTCCACTCTGCATTCTGTCCTAAATGCTGCGGCTCGTCTTGTGGCTAAAGCTCATCGCTACTCTAGCATCTCAGACTTTATGCTTAACACTCTCCACTAGCTTCCAATTTCTGACCGCATTAAATTCAAACAAGTAATTATTGTTTCTGCAGCACTTCGAGGTCAGGCACCGTCTTACATTACTGAGCTTTTCAAATCACCCTCTTCTGCTGCTCATCGCCTGCTCCGCTCCACTGATCAGAAAAATGTTTATGTCCCCAGATCACGCACTGCTCTTACCCAGCGTCGGGCTTTTGCAGTGACTGGACCCTCCCTATGGAATGTCTTAAACCCATCCATTCGGGAATCACTTCTTACTCCGTCGCTCTGCTCATTGCGAAAGCTAAAGTGTCATTACTTTACCCTGTGACTCCAATGCCAGGAGCGCCTCTGAGTAGAAATAGAAGAGGCGCTCTACAAATGTCACATTACATTACATTACATATACTAGATCAGAAATTGCGACCGACAATTCAGCAGTAACAGCTATGTAACATTACCTCAGATAAAACAATACCTCTATTGTAACACTGTGTCAACGATATTGCATCATTTCGGATGCCCGCGCTTATATTTCACATCGACAATCAATAAATGGCGCCACTGTCATTATACCCAGGGCATCAGTCGATGGCGCACCAAATAAGACAATAAGACAAAGACCACTAAATAATTTCACATTGCAAATAACAAAAACAGATTTTCAGTAATCTACGTTCAGCTTGATAACGACAATACGACAGACACATCTATTCTCACCCAGAGATGTAATGTAATGTAATGTAAAAATATTTGTATAGCGCCTCTTCTGAAAAAATCACTCAGAAGCGCTCCCACAGCAAATTACTGTATATTGACAAAGAGATAAGTTTTAAGTCGTTTAAAAAAGAGGGTCATAGAACTAGAAGTTGCTAAGCCACGCATACTGGCGTCAAGAGCGATCCAAAGGATAGGGCCAACTGATTCAAAACCTCGCTTCAGGAACATGGAGGTTCGTGCTTGATGTCCATGGGTTGGGTTAACCCATGGGTTTGTTGGGTTGGGTTAGGTTGGATTGGGTTGGGTCAGACTTTTCCATATTAATAGTGGGTTGGGTTGGGTCAGCAAATAAGTCATTACAGCGGGTTGGGTTGGGTCAAGTAAGCCTATTATCGGCATGGGTTGGGTTGGAGATTTGATGGGTTGGGTGGGTTGGATTGGGTTCTAAACAATGGACCCATTGACATCTCTGTATTCACCCTGGAGCGATATTACGAGAATACCAGGCATTCAACTTTACATTGACATGGAACAGTTTGACAAATGGTAAAAGATTATAATGAAGGAATTAATCGATGAATTGCTAAGTCTAATGTGAACTACTGTATTCATTAACACTTGTGTAATTGTACACAAAGTTGCAAATCAGTGGCAATAGACAAGATTGTTTGGTTGACTTTGCCTTTATTTCAACTCAAAAAACATTGTTTACATGCTTAGTGCATACAACATTTCAAAAAATGCATGCAGTATACATTATTTTTTCAAATTATTAATACATATAATTGTGTTCGGATGTCTTCGTCGGACACTTCCTACTAGTAGATAGATTATGTGGTTCTTCTTCTACATTCTCTACTTCACTTGCACTTTTCTTGTCCATAGTTATTCTTAGTAAGTTACAGCAGTGGTTTGCTATTGCCTTCTGCTGGTTTTTTGTCAGGGTTTGCTCCCTTATGTGATTGCTCAAAGGGATCAGAGTAAAACTGGTTTTTCCGATGCACAAATAACGGATGTAGTTTTGTGACGACCGTTTCATCTGGCAGAGTAGTCCGGTTCCAGACGTGTCGATATTTATACGATGTGACTGTAGTGCGCTTACGGTTGGAGATGCGAAAAGTGAATCAGGCATAAAAGCAAAAATAGGAATGGCCAAAGCAGCCTTTGGGAATTTAAAACACATAGTAACAAACAGACATTTAACAATGAAAACAATGATTAGGGTTCTGGAATGCTATGTTTGGCCAGTCATGTTATATGGTGCAGAAACGTGGACTATCTCTAAAGTCATAAAGAAAAAGCTTCAAGCTGCAGTGATGTGGTTCTTAAGATAAATGTTGAAGATATTTTGGACTGAAAAGAAAACAACTGAATTAGTACTCGAAATGGCAGGTACACAAAGAAAATTTGTTATCTACAATACGTAAAAGACAACTTCAATTTTTTGGACACATAATGAGGAAGAAAGGTATAGAAAACCTGGTAACTACTGGAAAAGTCGATGGAGAAAGATCAAGAGGAAGACAAAGAATGACGTATATCAGCAGTTTACTGACTGATGTAAAAGGGGTAACTACAGAATTAGAACGCATACAGTACAAGCAACACACAACAGAGAGAAATGGAAGTCCATAGTCGTCAACGTAGACATACACGACACCTGAAGAAGAAGAAGAATACATATAATATTTACAAAAACGAGTAAGAAGATACAAAGAATTCTACGTTCATTTATAGAAAAAACCTAATACAGTGACAGTAAATTCAGAGCAATGCTCATTTGAAGTTAGACAATCAAAATAAGTTGAAACTAAACATGACTTAGCAAATTTAAATTATACGCTGGTCAACAAGGTTTTTGTTTCCTGTGCAATTTCTGGTGTTCCAGGTAGATTTTGTCATGCTGATTACAGGAATAATTTTGAAATTTTCCTATCACGTAAGTTTTTTGAGAAAAAGCTGATTTTAAATTTTAAAATTATAAGAATATTAAAATCGTGGTTTTCGAGAGTTATCGGAGTTATGGGTATTCAGGTTAGGCAAGAATCTTATGTGACCGCCATAACAGATGTAATATGCACTGCTGGCTCACTTAACTACATGGATTTTGAAAATTAGTATAATTAGGTATGTCCAGACATGCCCAGACGCGCCCAAACCTGTCTTCAAGACTACATGCCTAGCATGTATTGTTGCTATGGTTATGCAGTCCTACATAAATACCAAGCAGCACTAGGAAGCAGCTGCAGTCTTTCTATTTGATGAGATATAACTGTTTAGTTAAAGGCTGTGAATTGAATATATTAACTAATTTAATTAAAGTTTCTGAAATGTCGCGTCGATGTCGCAATAGCAGTGACACGTTCTGCTACATCTGTGGAGAGTTTACGTTGAAATCACAGAAGCGGAGTATGACAGCAATCATAAAGAAAGGATATGAGTTATACTTTGGATGCAAAATTGGCGACCAGGACAAAGTATGGGCACCTCATATATGTTGTTCATCTTGTGCTACCAGTCTGCGAGCTTGGCTTGCAGGTAAGCGTCCATCCATGCCATTCGCCATACCAATGATATGGAGGGAGCAGAATAATCATGTAACGGATTGCTATTTCTGCATGACGAATGTTACAGGATTTTCTTCAAAGAATAGGAAGTCTATTGAGTATCCTAACCTTGCCTCGGCAATGAGACCAGTTCCACACGACGAGAGTCTTCCTGTTCCAAACCACCCGAGTTTTGGACACTGAAGGACGAGGACGAGCATGCAGAGACAGATGAAATGCTGCAGATAGTTGATGATTCAGCTACGGAAGACCCAGAGTTTGAGCCACGACATCCAGCAATCCTCATTTGATTTCTCAGGCAAAGATCAATGATCTGGTCAGAGACTTAGATTTGTCAAAAAATCAAGCAGAATTGCTTGGATCTAGGTTGCAAGGATGGAATCTGCTCTCTCCAGGTACAAAAATTTCAGTATTTCGTAAACGGCATGAAGACTTGACTCGATTCTTCAAAAAATCGACAGTCATACTTTTTGCATTGACATTGATGGATTGCTTTCGGCTGTAAGAACAATCCATCCGAATGGCGACTTTTTGTTTACTCTTCGCTGTTAAGTTTAAAGGCTGTTTTGCTGCACAATGGCAGTTCATACCCTTCAGTACCCATTGGACATGCTGCTTACATGAAGGAAACATATGAGAACATGCAGCTGTTATTGAAACACATAAAATACTCGAGATACAACTGGAATATATGTGGAGATCTGAAATTTGTTGCAATTCTACTCGGTCTGCAGCTAGGCTACACCAAGTACTGCTGCTTTCTTTGCGAGTGGGACAGCCGAGCTAGAGATTCACATTATGTGAGAAAGGTCTGGCCACCTCGCAGGGACTTGGTTCCAGGACAGAAGAACGTTAAACATGATCCTCTCGTTGATCCGAAGAACATTTATCTCCCACCTTTGCACATCAAACTTGGGTTAATGAAAAACTTTGTCAAAGCAATGAACAAAGAAAGTGAAGCCTTTACATACTTACGACAGAGGTTTCCACGCACCAGTGATGCTAAAATAAAAGAAGGCGTTTTTGTTGGCCCACAGATTCGAGAGATGCTCAAGGACAGTCACTTTGAGGGCCTTCTGCAGGGTGCCGAGCATGTTGCCTGGACAGCCTTCAGGGATGTTGTTGCTAACTTTCTGGGCAACTACAAGGCGCCAAACTATGTTGCACAAGTTGGAAATCTGCTACAAGCTTACAAGACAATGAAATGCAACATGTCACTGAAGATATACTTCCTTCATTCTCACTTGGACTTCTTCCCAGACAATCTCGGCGCCGACAGTGATGAACATGGTGAAAGATTTAACAAAGACATTGCCAGCATCGAGAAACGCTACCAGGGAAAGTGGAGTCCGTCTATGCTCGGAGACTACTGTTGGTCACTGATACGTGAAGCACAGGACAGTGACTACAAACGAAAATCTACAGCAAAGCATTTCTAATTTTCTCATGTCTTGTCATTATTGCCTAGATCCTTCTGTAGGATTATGTTGCAGAAGACGTTACAATACTAAATGCTAAATTGTCGATTTCTTAAAAACCTTACGTGATACAGAAATTCTAATTACATATTTGTGTTCAGCAAGTCAAAATCTATTAGTTTCACCAAAATTTGTAGAGGAAACAAAAATTTGCATAAAAGTTGTTGACCAGTGTTATATATATATATACAATTCTCGATGTCCGTCCGTCCGACGGCAACATGGAGGGTACTGCAAGACGCTGTTGTCATTGACAACCAAATATTGTTTAATCAAAACGGAGCGTTTAACGAAGCGTCTTAATTGCAGCTTAAACCCCCGTCCCCTTCCCTCACCCATTCCCTCTCCCAATCGACCAGGCCACAACCCATACCCGCCCTGCCCCGCCCCACAGGCCCCAAACCCCCGTTCCCTCTTCCCTCTCCCCATCTCTCTCCCAATCCCTCTTGCCTCTCCCCATTCATCTCCCAATCGCCCCTGGCTCCAACACATTCCCGCCCAGGCCCCAACCTATACCCGCCCCACCCTACCCTACAGGCCCCAAACCCCGTTCCCTTCCCTCTCCCAACCCATTCCCTCTCCCCATCCCTCTCCCAATCGCCCCAGGCCCCAACCCATACCTGTCCTGCCTACCCCACAGGCCCCAAACCCCGTTCCCATTCCCTCTCACCATCCCTCTCCCAACCCCATTCCCTCTCGCCATCCTTTACCAATCTCCCCGACCCCAACCCATCACCGCTCCGCCCTACCCCACCGGCCCCAAACCCTGTTCCCAAACCTACGACCACAAACCCCGTTCCCAAACCTACACAACGCTGCTCCGAAAACCCGTATAACCCACTTTCCTCCTCCCAAACCTCCCTTCCTTCTCCCAATGCCCTGCCCTTCGTTATTATATATATTTATTCCTTCCTAGCCTCAATATCTATTTTTAAATTTAACCCCCTCAAGTGGGGATTAAATTTTCAGACATAAATCACCGTACTGGGGATTTGATTTTTTGAAAAGCGTTCTTCACAAATGATTGCTGTAACGTTTTAAATTTGCTATATCTCAGGCTATGTAGGAGTTAAAAAGATGAGGTTTGCACCATTGTTTAGATTGTTTATTCCTCTTTCTAACCGTCCGTGCAAAAAAAAATTGGGGGTAGAGTCCACTTTACGGTCTAAAATATCACCCTCTCCCTAAAACATTTTTATAGCCCCTAGCTAAATATTTTCAGTGGTAACCCCACTTTGGTCAGCGGCAAAGTTGTAAAGGGATGTCAGAGGAACAAAATAAACCAAAAAGTTTGAAAATCGGTTGACATTTGCAAAGATCTATCAATTCTAACCCGATAACCCCAATGTTTGAACATAATTATTATCGGTGAATTTCGCGAAAGTTTTGAATTCTGAGAATTCTGATCAAAATTACATGATCCTGCGAAGGCATTATGTCCATTCCCATTGATGCTATTGCTGGATCATGACTGAATTCCTAAATCGATTTCTGTTCCATTAAATATTTTAATTTTAGTTTCCTACTTTTTTGAATTTGCTATATCTCAGGCTATATAAGAGCTAAGAAGATGAGATTTGCACCATTTTTAGCCTTTTTATTCCTCTTTCTAACCGTCCGTGCAAAATAAAAAAATCTAGCGTTCACGAGGTTTGCGACAATAAAGTGAGAATGAGGAGCAGGCTATTGGTCGAAGTGAAAAAGCAGTACAGCAAACAGGAGAATCAAGCACTGAATGTATTTAGACACTGCCTAATCAGTACACTTACGTTGACTATCAAGTTTCAGAAAATTCACGCGGATGGGCGTTAACTCGGTTGAAGGAAAAGGCGGCGAGTTAGAAAAATTAATTAATTGCGCAAAATCCTATTGCATTTGCACAAAATTGGGTGGTAAAACAGCCAATATCCCCCGTCATTTTTGACGGGTAAACACCTAGTATATATTAAATCAAAAGGTAAGTTTTTAATTTAAGATAGTAATGTAAAATTCTCTTCCTTAGCATCAGTGAAAATAGGTCTAACAGAGGGTAAATAAATTCCCTTTAGGAGATTATCCAGATTGTGGTTCAAGAAAAGTTAGAAATAATTCTAAGATGACAATAATTTAAAGTTATGAATTTAATACGAGGATTAATTTTACAAGAAGGAGATTAATATTGATCAATTAGATGCATTTCTAAGCATGTTTTAAACCGCAGTAAATTAGACATATTCTTAAGCAGTGTGGGAAGTCCATTCCATATACGTGGGCCCAAATATTTTACTGTAAAAATCTAGGGTTTGTGATGTCACCGATACAGTGGTTTTCACACAGGCTTGCTTAGCCTACTAAACCACTTAAAATCACATTATTATTAGTGTTATTATTATTATTATTATTATTATTATTATTATTATTATTATTATTATTATTATTATTGATACGAGATTCCGAATAGATGATTTTCGGTTTCTTCCTTATTGAGTCTTGTGTAAAGAAAATTTTTCTCCAGCTAATGAGCGAAAGTTTCGAATTTCAATGGAATGACCTACAGTCAGTCTTGAAGTAGTCCAAGGCAGATAAGAACATTATAATACTCCAGAGAATCGAAAAGGCGTCTATATCAGTTTTTGCAGCCGAAAACAGAGTAGACTGGACTTTGTTTTACGTACCATTAAAATGTAAACACTGTAGAACGTTTACAGGGCGGTAATGGAATCAAACTGGTCGCCTCGACTAACAATAAATGGCGGTATCGTCGTTAGAGAACCGTCCAATATGCTTCTTGGAATTGATTGCACAGTTCAGCGATAGAATGGTCAGCTGACTAGTGATGAAGGTAAAAGTTACGGAAAAGGTAGAAAGCGATTTCCAAAGGTATTGATTGATTGATTGATTCACTCATTCATTCATTCATGGACGATTTCTATAGCGCTATAACTAGGCTGAGGCCAACAACCAAAGCGCTATAACATCTCAACTATACCCCAACCCATGATAATGCTCGGAGTATCAGCCGTGGTGCCGTTGTGGCCCTGCATGGACGACTTGGGCATAGAGACCCAAATGTCATAAGGCGACTAGAAACAGAGGATCTAGCTGTTAATTTTCATGTGGAAAATTGTCTAGTAATCGAAAGATGCGAATGCTGTATAAAGGCAAAGATGACAAAGAAATCTCTTCCAAGAAAGTCAGAATCAATAACTACAGAAAAAATTTGACCTAATACATACAGATGTGTGAGTGTGTGAACCTATAAAGACAACTACCCCAGGAGGTGCAAGGTATTTCATGACGATGATTGACGACGACAGTAAATGCTGCAAAGTGTATTTGCTAAAACAGAAATAAGAAGTGCCTAACAGAATTAAAGAATACGTAAGGTATGTGATACTAAATTTAAGAAAACTCCACAGCGAATCTGGTCAGATCGTGGAGGTGAATACGTTAGAAAAGAACTTCACAAATTTCTGAAAGAAGAAGGAATTCAAGCATAATTTACACATCTTTATACACCTGAACAGAATTGGTGCGCGGAAAGGAAAAACAGGTACTTAATAGAAATGATAAGGACTATGCTTATAGATACAGAAATGCCAGAGAAGTATTGGAGTGAAGCACTGAATACTGCAAATCATATGCAGAATCGATTGCCTACAAAAGACAACACAACGAATCCTTATGATATGTGGACAGGAAAGAAATCATAGTGAGATTATATGAAACCATTCGGATATACAGCATACATGGCAATACCTGCCGAAAGAAGACAAAAATTAGATGATAAGGCAAGCTCATCTTGTCGGATATCCTGATGGAACTAAAGGTTACCGTCTATTGGACAAAGATGTTGACAGCTAATTAATTAGAATGTGTGCTAATTCTAATTCTAATTAATTAATTAGAAAATCTGTTCATGTAATTACAATTGTAATTAATTAGATTTTAAAACTAATTCTAATTAATTAGAAATAATTATAATTAAATCAAAATATATTTTATAATCTTAATAATCTAACAGGTTGGAAATAAAGTGCTTGCTTATATACTTAGATCGCAGTCCTGAAAATCAATAAGGGTGACGTTGAATTTTATTAGTCATGCATAGCTATGTACTTCTTGCAAGTACAAAACTTGTGATGCAGAAAAGACAAAGAAAGGGAAAGAGTTGCTTGTCATTGCCAAATGCAACAGAGACAAGTTGATTAACATTGCCAGCTGACTGTTAAGAATGTCTATAACTCGACTGCATCATTTGTCATTTGATGCTGAAACTGTTTATAACTCGACTGCATTAATTGTCATATGTCATTTGTCATTTGACAATTCGTAACCATCGTCATTTCTGATCTAATTAAGCTGCTAATTAACTTAATTAGATCAAAATTTGCTAATTATAATTATTTAGAGAATTCATATATCTAATTTTATTCTAATTAATTAGATGAAAGGACTCACCAATTCTAATTCTAATTAATTAGCAAAAGCGCCAATTAAAAACAACACTGGACAGAGTATACATTAGTAAGGACGTTATTTTTATTGAAGGGAATCCACGTATCGAGCCTTTCAAAGTCCGACCCACACCTCACAGCGGTGAGGGGGTGACAACGAACAAGCAAGGGATTGCCTGCTAGGGCTATGCCATCAGGGGTGAAAGTGCTTGCACTGAAGTACCTCCTTGGGCGCTACGCGAGGTGGACAGACCCAGTAGGAACCCTGACAACGGTCGGCTAACGTGGGTTCCGGTGAAGACTCCAAAGAAGGAAAACCAAAGATAAACCCGAACAGGACGGGCTCGTCAGCCCCGAAAGGGAACTGGGACTTTTCTCCCCTGAGGCTGTGCCCCCAGTAGAAGGTACAGCCCACACAAGAGGGCTGGGGCTAGGGTCTCTCACGGGTGGCTGCGCCCCACATTAAGGCCTACGGCCTAACATGGGGCTGCGCCCCAAGTAGGACCTGCGGCCCCACACGTGGAGCTGCGCCCCTCAGCGGGGCCTACGGCCTCCCTCGGGGGCTTGGGCTTGGTCTCCGATGGGAGGCTGCGCCCCAGTAGAGCCTACGGCCCCACGTAGGTTGAGGCTTGGTTTACGACGGGAGGTTGCGCCCCTTCCAGTAGGGTCTAAAGGCTACGGCCCAAAATGGGGGACTGCGTCCCCAGTAGGGCCTACGGCGCCACACGTGGTACTGCGCCCCCAGTGGTGCCGTATAACGTGCAGGCAAGCAGGATGATTCGTCAAGCTGCAATGAAGACGCTTCGTCAAACGCTCCGTCGATTATACAGTTTGGTTACCAATGGCAACTACGTCTTCCAACATCTGACGTGTATCGTGACTGACTGACTAACTTACCTTACCTTACCGGACGAAGAGAAGTATATCTATAGATGTTCGTGGTCACGCATTCCACGAGCGATGATAGGTTGATTACATACAAAACAATACAATATGTGATCGAGTCAGTAGACAATGGTAGGGATAGCTTTGGTCACCTAAGCTATAAGGAGATAAGAAATCAACACTGAAGAACATCTTTCAGAGCTCATTTGAGCTTACTCTGTCCTTAAGGTACTGTATGTTAAATTGAGAGGATAAACCTGCAGACTGTTTTGTGTCTTAATTGAAGAGAGAAAGAAGCGTTATTGAATGTGCAAAGGATATACTTCAAAAACGATTTCCAAATGTTTACAATACAACTATTAGCCAAGGAAAAACATACATTTTGCAGTTATAATAGGAAAATCAAGCAATCAAGTAAAGGGGTGCAAGGTGCAAATGTTAGACTCTATTTATGAAATGAGAGTCGCAGTTAATGGATCTATTAGACCTATACTTCGAAAGCTAACGTCACCTCGAATAATCATAAGCATGCAATTGATGCTAAAAGAAAAAATAATGTCGCTTCAAAACATAAACACTAATTTTGGCATCATCTTCGATAAAAAGATGTCGCTTCCTTTCATCGTAAAAAATTCTTTGAAGCCTAGAGTTCATGTCTTTACGAAGATCTATAAGAACTCCAGCCCACTCAAGGCAGGAATCAAGTAGAATGACTCGGTTCTGGTTTGGATCTGGAACGAAAAGTCGTTCTTCAGAGTCGATGCAAATATCACATATGTAATAGGTTCTATATAAGATAAGCGCTTGTTCAGAATTTCGAGGACTGAAACGACGGATGATGGTTTTTCCGTCTCGACTCACTTCACTCACTGCTCCACACAAAAGGAATTCGTTTACTACAGTATCTAAATTCTTCATACCATGCAGAATGAGGAAATTTCCAATTGATGACTCCGCTAATCCACTAATCTCGTCTATGTCTTCATGTAATTCAAAGGAAAGAAGAAGTTCGGCATTTGTCATATATGTTCTCAACTCCACAGGAGAACGATGAGTTACTGCCAACAAATGATCATCTCTTGACACGTAAATAGCTCGAGGAACAAAATTCTGCTCAAACAGTAGCCATGCCCGGTTCAGTGCGTATTCCATTTCTCCACTCGGTTCGATTTTCCAAATGCGGTTTGACCTGGCTTCTAAGACGTAGAGACAATTTTGATTCTCGCTGGATTTAATGTCAGCTACTAGTATTTTATATTCTAGTATTTCATCTTCTAACGCGATTTTGCCTAGCATAGGAAAGGGGCTTTGGTCATCAAATACACAAATTTTGCAAAGGCCTTTGTCGAGCCTGTCTAGCTTCAGGCTTATATATTTGTAGACAACGTAAATTTTGTCTTTCAGTTTACTTATTCCGCAACGATAGACCATATTAGGAATTTCCATAACAATATTCTCTGTGAAACTTGTTGTAAGTTTTGAGAAACCAGCTGAAAATAATAATAATAAAGTAAAGAAATTATTTAGCTCAAATTTCAATCAATCAATCAATCAATCAGTCAGTCAGTCAATCAATCAATCAATCAATCAATCAATCAATCAATCAATCAATCAATCAATCAATCAATCAATCAATCAATCATTCATTCAATCAATCAATCAATCAATCAATCAATCAATCATTCAATCAATCAATCAATCAACCAAGGATTTATTTCCAACAAATAAAGCACTATTATATGTTAATTCAAGTTGCTAAGTTACGAAGAAGCTTACATTTTTAGTTCTATATTCGTTGCACAGTAGGCCTAAATAGAAATTAAGGAAATAATAAACTACTAAGATAGCCAAGGTTCCTGTATGACAGTAGCATGTACACTGTAGGTAATAAAAAAACTTCAAACATTAAGCGGCATATTAAGATAATAAAATAATGGTAGTAACAGAACATATCTCAAGAGTTTAAAAGTAAGAGGAAAGGCGAAAGATCACTGATCCAGATAATATGATTATATTATACAGTGTATATATGTAATTAATAATAAACATATTATAAAGGAAAATATACCGTTCATATTTCAATATATTTAATAAAAGTCACAAAAAGTAAGCCATATAGTTAGCTAGCATTGAGACTTTTATTTGAAAAATTTGTTTAGGGCTTTGCCGTTGCAAATGTCGTCGCCAGAGTTATATTGCTGTTCTATTGCATGCATAGTTTAACGGATAACGGAGGCTTAATAACATATTTAAGTTATCGCAACAATTTTGCACTGTTTTATACAGTACTCTGCTCTAACAAAGGGATTGAATAGATCACCACCTATTTTCAAATCATACTCACATCCTTATTTCATATGATAACAGTCCGGACCGCGAGGTGGCTCTTGTGGACCGCCACAGTTCTTTGAATATTTATGTGTTTGAAACGTTTGATTCAATATTTAAGTGGCTTTCGACATAGGAGAAACCATTCTAAACCTCAAGTAGGTAGTGAACTAGTGCAGTGCGTAGTCTGATAGACCAAACCAGTACTGGAGACGGTGTAAAAAATGGAATGATCAAATGTATAGGCCTACAGAGCTGCGGATAGATCTTCATCAGAATCTTCATAAGAATCCCTCTCGATCTTTCTCAAACATTCTCTCATATATTCAGTCCTGGAAGGTTTCAAATGAGCTGCCTTTAAACCCGGTTAAAACTGAATTTTTACTTTTAGGAACGAAGCTCCAGCTCATGATGTTTGACTCAATCACCTCTATCAAACATAAGCATTCGAACATTCCAGTAAGCACTTGTGCAAGGGGTCTAGGAGGAATTTTTGATTCTACGCTTTCTTTCACCAATCATACAAATAACATCTGCAAAGTAGCTCACTGCTATTTTTTATTTGTATCGTATCAGAATATTTATCAATAAACTTGCCTCAATGCTATTGTCAAATGCCTTAGTGTCTAGTCGTCTTGATTGCTGCGAATCACCTTTTTGGGTAGGCCCTGTCTCTAAATACAACCTTGTTAAACTCCAACGAGTTCATTATTCGCTGGTTCGGGCAGTTTCTAAGACCCCAAAACGTGAGCACTTAGCCCAATTCGGAAGGGTTTCCATTGGCGTTCAATAAAATAAATTATAGACTTTAAAATCTTCCTCCTGGTATACAAAACACTTTATTATAAGGAACCTATCTAGTTCCTTTCAAAAGTGTCCCACAAGCAAACAAATACTCGACCAATAGTTCTCTCCCTCTCCCACAATCTGACAGTTCTAGATACTCGCGCTTTCTCAGTGACCACCCCAAGCTCTGGAAGAGATTTTTAGATAAAAAAAACTCATCTTTTTGACAATGCCTATCCACCATAGCCTGCCATTCGCTTGCCCTGCCGGATACCCTGGACTTAACCTGGATTTTAAATAATTGTGATGTGATTGCCAAGGGCTGACGCTCCTATGCATTATAAAGCGACGCTATATAAGTCTAAGAGTAGATTAAACTAGATAAACTAGTAGCATATTGAGATATGATTTCCTGATGAGAAGAAAGAAAAATCTTACCAATTTCCCTCTTCAACTGATCATCGTCTATATTGACGCGCGCAGGCTTCATGCCTTGGCACATATATCCATTAAAATTAAACAAATGACAGAAATAATCTAACAGGCTTTTGGACTTGTTCAACTCCTTTAGATGTTCGATAGCATTTGGCGATTTACATAAAATCCAGACGGCAACTTCTTTATCTTCCACCGCATACATTAGCTCAATGCCATCGCTCTTTAGTTGGTTGATTGCTTTTTCCTGATCATGGGATCTTGAGGCGTAATCATGTATCACGAGGTTAAGTCTTTCAGCTAACTGCCGAATGTGTTCTGCTTTGTTAAAGAAGTCAAAACTCAGAATTTCGATTCTGACAGCAGCTGATGAAAGCAAAATTAGCAAATTCTTCAATTAGCTTCGACGTATTATGTATTAATCGATAAAAAATTCTACGAAAGTAACCATGTTATGACCACTCATTTTTATGTACTGTAGGTGTACGAAACTTTGCACAGTTAAAGAGCTGATTGCTAGGTCTGTAGCCTATGCTCAGTATATGGCATGTTTCTAATTTTTTTTGTAGGAGATAGCAATAAATCCCTAGCCATCCAGTAAATCTATTTTACATTTTCTGAAATACATCTGGTTCTAATTGAAATCGAAAATATTCAGTAAGCAACCGTCAGGATTCAGCCCTTACTTTGAATTATCTTGGATTCGTTGAATCTTACAATTATGCTACAATTTAGCTAATATAATTGTTATGGATCCTCCTATTAACACATACATAAAAATTCAAATGTTTGCACATTGTCTTTATTAAAAAAGGTGTAAATTTCTTCAGAAGATTGTCATGTTAAACTTATATTTTTAAAAAAAGAGCAATACTCTGTAAAATAAAGTATCAATTGCCCTGTAACTTTGGTGTTGCGTCTTATATTCAGTGATGTGACCAAGGCAGTCCAGTACAAGGCCAAGACCAAGGCCAAGGCCAAGGCCAAGACGTTAACCTTCAAGACCAAGGCCAAGACCAAGACTCAGCCTCAAGGCCAAGGCAGTGACCTACAAGACCGAGGCCAAGGCCAAGACATTTCACTCAAGGCCAAGACCAAGGCCAAGGCTTCGATCCATTTTAACTATCGGCAGGGTCTCACTCGTAATGTAATATAAATATGAAATATGTACACTACAGTAGTACGCTATAGTGATATACCTAACACAGTTAGCAGGAAATACGGCTACGCCCCGACGACATCGGCCTTGCCGTTCAAGCCCAGACATTCAAGGAACTTGAAGAACAGCTAACTATCGACACACAGCGGATCTCAGACTACTGCAAAAAATGGCGGCTTAAACCAAACGCCAATAAAACTGTGTCGAGTGTACTTCATTTGAACAACAGAAAAGCAAAATACGAGCTAAAAATTCATGTGGATGGGAAGCAATTGAAGCACGACTCATTCCCTGTATATCTTGGCGTTACTCCTGATCGAACTTTAAGCTTCAAAACACATATTTCAAAGTTGGCCGGCAAAGTCAGAACCCGGACAAACCTCCTGTCAAAATTAGCCGGTTCCTCCTGGGGAGCAAACGCCGCTACTCTGAGACAGTCTGCACTTTCACTTTGCTATTCAGCCGCGGAATACTGCTGTCCCGCCTGGTATCGCTCCTCGCACACAAAGGCGGTGGACACGCAGCTGCACTCAGCCATGAGACTTGTCACCGAAACCCTGCGCCCAACAGTGCTCCAATGGCTGCCAGTTCTGTCAAATATCCAACCACCATACTTACGACGGGAAGCTGCAGTGGACGGATTTCTATCAAAGATAGCAGACCGTGAGGACCTGCCACTCTTCGAGGACCTGTCCAACCCTCCTAATCACCGATTGAAATCACGCCATCCTCTGCAGTTTAACAAGGTTCCCTCAGATGTCGATAGACAGTGGAGACTTGACTGGGAGTCGGCTCAGGTGATCAACTGCCAATTGGTCGAAGATCCCACTATCCGACAACCAGGCTTTGACACGCTGCCTCGTCACCTGTGGTGTCTGTTAAACCGTTTTCGAACTAGACAGGGACACTGCAATTACTGTCATCAGAAATGGGGATTAACTGACTCGAACCTGTGCCCCTGCGGTGTCATTCAAACAATGTTGCACCTAGTTGACTCTTGCCCTATAACCAGGCTAGAGGACGGTGGATTACAAACTTTACACACAGCTGATAATGTCGCAATCAAATGGCTGACATCAATTAGCACATTAGGCATTCGATAATAATAATAATAATACAGTAGCGCTGACAATTATTACACTATTGTACTACTGTATGTGAAAGAGCTAACACCACAGCCTAATAATAAACTAGTCAATCTTGTTGGTTTGTAAATGTGTAATAATGCAGTGAACATTTTAGTTATTATGATCTGCATTCTGCAATCAGCTTTTGGTTTTTCAGTTACTTGCAGCTATAATAATAAAGATGTTGTCATTATTTAAACAAAAAACTGCTCATTTCACTCATTTGCCATTGCAGCGCAAGAACATCAATGTTTCAAGCAGCTCATTCCCAAGCCTGGCTCGATGCGGTCTCATTACAATTCCTTCTTGTGAAATACTCTTTCGATGGGGGCCGAAGTTGCAGGCACACAAAGAAGTCTAGAAAACAGTGGCCTCAAGCTCATGAAATTCCTCTCAGCAAAAATGTTGTAGTCGAGTCTGGATCAAATGAATCACTGACTAAAGTGGTTGTACTGCACAGTGTACACATGTTGTAATGACAAACTATAGCGGCCATCAGTGCCTTGTGATGTGACCAAGGCACTTGCTTCCAAGACCAAGGCCAAGTCCAAGGCACTAACCCACGAGGCCAAGGCCAAGACCAAGACATTAGACCTCAAAACCAAGTCCAAGGCCAAGGCTTCGAAATCGGGCCTCGAGGCCAAGACCAAGTCCAAGGCTTCACATCACTGCTTATATCCATGTTTGCAATACATTTACAGGAAATAGCTAAATCGAATTTAACCTCCTCCATTTTCAATGACTTGGTTTCGTATTTTCTTTCCCCTTTGATGAAGATATCTCATCAGTATGTTAATTTCGACTTCATTCTTCAATGGTAGGCTGAAAACATCATACGGCCAACGATTTTTCTTAAAGATCGATGGTTTCTGTGTCTTTAAGAGCGCACCATCAATGTCACTTAGATATCTGGTCGATTTCCAAGTTCTTGCTTTGCCAAAAACCTTCAAGCTTTCCTGAAGCGATTGACGATTACTTCTGTAGATAATATGTTCGCTCTTTTTCTGTCTGTAATTTGCTGCAAGAATCAAAGAAGAGATTCAAAGCGAAATTAATTGTGCGCATATTTAGAAGATTGGTTTAAGAATATCAACTTCATTCTGCAAGCAAGCAAAGATATCAAATGGAATGATGTTGTCTTAGTGTTTTATACTGTAGCATTCCGTTGCGTTGGCTGCTTCGAGAAACTCCTAAAACACACTTATTTAACAAATCTTACAAGTGATTCATATGTCAAGCGCTCTTGACTTTAGCCCTAGCTATGTTACTGCGCTATATAAATTGTCGTAAAATAATAATAATAATAATAATAATAATAATAATAATTATAATTATAATTATAATTATAATAATAATAACATAATAATTTCATTTGACACCAGACCAGGCATAAGACCGGGATTTTGTAAGAGAAATCTTCCTCAATCTGGAGCTATTATGCTTCAGAGATCTGGCATTAAAGCAGACGAATTTTTGCAGATCTACGATTGATCTAAATCAAGAGCCGAATTAAATTGAAAAGCGAAGTGAATTGAACCCGCGAAATTATGATTTCATAATAAGAATCCGGAGACTTTTGAACGATAAGCCTGCTTTGTCATGCTTCGAAGATAGTTTTGAAGATCCTTACAACAAAGGGAGAAGCAGTGAAGGGGATCAGTGAAGAACAGTACGGTTTCAGGAAAGGCAAAGGTACCAGAGATACAATAGGAATTCTTAGGCGCTGGGAGAAAGAAGCATAGAAAGGGACCTTGAAATCTACATCTGCTTTGTGGACTATGAAAAGGCATTTGATAGAGTGGACTGGACAAAGCTGATGAGGGCACTCATAAGAATGGGAATAGACTACAGAGATAGAAAACTCATCGGAAACCTGTACATGAATCAATCAATATCCATCTGTGTGAATGGAAAGACTCTGAACCAGGAACTCGGGGAAGAAGGGTGAGACAAGGATGCCCTCCACCGTTGCTGTTCAATATCTTCACAGAAAAACTCATAAGAGAAGCCTTTGAGAACACAGAAGATGGAGTAGTGGTGTGTGGAAAAAGGATAAGGGACATAAGATTTGCTGATGATCAGGCAATTATGGCAAACACCAACCATGGATTGCAGAGGTTGATGGACTCTCTTAACGCAACATCAAAGAATTACGGAATGAAGATAAATTTAAAGAAGACAAAGGCAATGAAAATCAGCAGACACGGTGGAGAAGTGAAAATAATCATTGATGGAGTGGAAGTAGAACAGTTAGAAAAATTCTGTTATCTTGGAAGCCTGCTTGATGCAAACGCCAAGTGTCATAAATAAATAAGGAGAAGAATTGCATGGGGAAAGAAGCCTTTACGAGCAGAAGAAAACTACTGAAAAGGAATCTTAACCAAAATCTGAAAAAAAACGATTGGTCAAGACACTGATCTGTCCAGTGACACTCTATGAAACTTGTACGCTCAAGAAAGAAGACATAAAGAGACTAGAGGCATTCGAAATGTGGATCTGGCGAAGAATGGAAAAAAATCAGCTGGACGGAAAAAATAACAAACAAAGAAGTCTGAAAGTGGATAGAAGTGAAGAAAAGTCTAATTAACACTATTCGTACAAGACAAAAGAAGTGGTTAGAGGGAAGAATCAAACCTACTAAGAGAAGTACTAGAAGGAAAGATGAATGGGAAAGCCCAGAAAGGGCGACCAAGGACATCGATACTGGAGTGGATGTTCGACACTACGGAAAAAACAAGTATTCAGCCCTAAAGATAAAAGCTAAAGATAGAGAGGAGTGGCGACGCTGGAGTATGGAAGCTGTCTTTGGACACAGCACCTGAAGAAGAAAAACAAGAATCCAACCACAACTCGGCCGCTTTTTTCCATTAATTACTCTATGTATCAGAGTTGGGCAAAATCAAATCGTGATTCGATTCAATCGCGATTTAAATCACCACGGTTGATTTGATTTGGGAGCTAAAGATTTGATTTAAAAATTCAGTAATTTGATTGGATTCGATTTGGAAGCCAAATCACCATTATAGTAGGCCTACATATAGATATTCTGGGTTAAACAGAGTCACCATTATAGTACATATAGATATTCTGGGTTAAGCAGAGTCCACTGAGAAATTTCACTGATTGCTTGAATCAAGAACTGCAATTGATTTTGATTTGGATAATGTGATTTGATTTGTGATTTGCCCAATACTGGTACGTATAAACTGCATATTGATTAATAGGAGTCAATTAAAATATCAATATATGTAGAATGATTCGAAAGCTTGCTTACTTCGAATCTTTGACCATATTGCGTTCTCAAAACTTCTTCTTGTCATCCTTTGCGACCAGCAGCAATCAACAGTCGCTAGCTGTCGAAATATATCTTCACATTTTTGAAAGACAGTTTGGTTAGCCTCTTTCAATGCTGAATTAATGAAGGATTTTTGTAGTACGATGTCTAATAATTCCAATGGCAAATCGTTAAGCTGAAACAAACTTAGAAGCTTATTACACACGTCTTGAACTTCATTCTTTTTTGACAATCTGCGTTAAGAATCTTTCAACACCCTTCGTTCTATTCTGTTATAAAATGAGGGGATATCTTGCTGCTGAATCTTAGCCATTCCTATATCCTATTACTCTGAGGTTTATTTTGCCTTTTTCGTAGATGTCAATTGGATTTGTTCTATTTAGTTACCCGTAAAATTCATTAGCGATCCTCAAGTCTAAACTTCTATTTTTATCTTATCTAGGCTACATCACGGTTTTTCAGATCCTAATAGATCATCAGGAGATTACTATGAAGGCGATAGACCCTGAAGATTGCTTTTAATGTTCTTTAACTATGGTGTCAGCAGCAAATATAAGTCGTTAATCTGTTTTGCTTTTTATTGATGTGGAACACATTTAGTCCATACATCTTAGCAGCTGGTTTGTTCACATTTAATCGTAACGACGGAACCAGCTTCAAGTGCACGGGCGCATGTGGCCAGTGTAGACATCTTCACGTGATGAAAGATGCGTTATTAACCTCTTAACCGTGTATTTAACTGTAACTCAATGTAAAATGGACGGATATATCCGGGATCCCCAGTTAAAGGGTTAACTGTCAGGTGATTATATGTCCAAGTGAATAATAATCAAGTGATTAAGTGTGTAGTGTATCAAATGTCTGATCAAATGTGGCGTGATTATATGTCTCAAGATTTAAGGTACGCACACTCTAGCAATTGCAAGACTTTAAATACATTGGCTCAGATGAAAATTTATTGTCTCATCTTCAGTACCTCAAGATCATTTTTATTTATGTAAATTTTATTCACCTATTCTAGCATGTAATTCAAACAGATTAAAATTTTAAGGTACCTAAAGTGTATCAATGCTTTCTAACATTTATAGGCCTACACTTTAACATGCTGTTTTGACAATTACAGTTGAGAATCGTTATACATGAATGTCTTGACTAGAACGAAAATTTAGAGTACATGCAAACTTATCTCCAAACTACAAGATAGGTAACATGGCACGACTCTTTTCCCTCTTCAACAGAGTTTAGAAATCTGATTAAGCAGCACGGATTGTGCGTCAAACCAAGAATACTCACGTGTGTGTTAGAGATGGTGGAATTTTCCAAAACTGTATAAAAGAAGTAACAAAACACATTTTGCATAAGAACATGCAGTAAAAGATTAAATTATGAGGTAGATACAATTTAAAACGTGTGCATCGCTTCCCAATCAGCATTCCTGATTGATACACAAATCTAATCTAATCTAATCTTAAACTTCTATAGCGCCACTTTCTTAATGCACAGGAGCATCAACCGATGGCACACCAAATCCAAATCACTAAAGATCCAGGTCAAATCCAGGGTATCCGACCTAACAAACGGGTGACAGTCTATGGTGGATAAGCCCGGTCAAAAAGATGGGTTTTTAATCTTGCTCTAAAAATTTGTAATGAATCTGCAATGCAAACATGCTGAGGCAATGAGTTCCAGAGTTTTTGGGCAGCCACTGAGAAAGCACGAGAACCAAGAACTGTCCGAGTATGGGAGATGGAGAGAACTATTGCAGACGAGGATCTGGTCGAGTATTTGTTTGCTTGTACAGAAAGTTTTGAAAGAAGGTAACTGGGTTCCTTGTAGTAAAGTATTTTGTATACCTGAAGGCAGATTTTAAAGTCTATCCTTTCTTTAATTGGAAGCCAGTGAAGACCCTTTACGGACTGGGGTTATGTGCTCACGTTTTGGGGTTTTGAAACTACCTGAGCAATGAATTTTGAACTCGTTGGAGTTTAGCCAGGTTTGATTTAGAAATGCCAAAAAGAAGGGAGTTGCAATAATCAAGACGACTGGACACTAAGGCATTTGCCAAAAGCATTAATGCAGGTTTATTCAGAAACTTCCTAATACGATACAAATCACGAAGGTGGTAGTGAGCTACTTTACAAATGCTATTTGTGTGAGTTGAGAAGGAAAGTGTGGAATCAAAAATTACTCCTAGATCCCGTGCAGAACTACTTACAGGAATTGTTGAATCGCCAAGTTTAATAGAGTTTATAGATTCAAATTTCTTGAGCTGGGGCTTTGTGCATAAAAGTAAAAATTCAGTTTTAACCGGTTTTAGAAGCAATTTGAATCCATCCAGGACTGAATATGAGAGAATGCTTGAGAAATAGTTTCCAATGAAGATTCTGATGAAGACTTATCAAATGAAATAAAGATCTGAGTATCATCTGCATATGGGTGGTAATCTAGGTGATGGTTTGACAGTAATGAGCCAAGAGGAGTCGTGTATAAAGTGAACAAGATAGGACCAAGAACAGAGCCTTGGGGGACCCCACAATTTAAATTAGCTGATGATGAAAAGGTGCCATTTGTGCAGACAGACTGAGTGCGAGGACTCAAATAAGTAGTGAACCAGTGCAGTGCTGAATCAGAGAGACCAAACCAGTGTTGGAGACGGTGTAGGAGGATGGAATGATCCACAGTATCAAAAGCTGCTGATAGATCAAGAAGTATGCAGAATGCAGTGACCTTGCCATCGTCTATTGCATTTATGATATGATCGTGGACAGAGAGCAGAGCAGTTTCAGTAGAATGATATTTACAGTATGCCGACTGAAAGTGAAGAAAAAGGTCATTTGAAGACAGATGGGCATGAATTTGATTTGCAACCACTCTCTCGAGAATCTTTGATAAAAAGTTCAAGTTGGATATAGGCCTGTAATTTGCTAAGTCATTTGGACACAGGGATGATTTCTTTATTAGTGGGTGGACCACAACATTTGCAAAGGAAGATGGAAAGCAACCTTCTTTTAGTGAAAGATTTATCAGATTCAGAATAACTGGACCAAGGACATCAAAACATTCTTTGAGTATGTAATTTGGTAGTATATCAAGAGAACAATGAGTAGGCGGCGATGAAAAAATCAGTCTGTGAAGATCAGAAAGAGTGATAGATTGAAAGGAACTAAACACAGGTGGCGGTGAGACAGGAAGAGAGAACCCAGTTGAAGCAATACTAGAAAATTTTCCCCGTATTTTAGCAATTTTATCCGAAAAGTACATAAGAAATGTGTCAGGTAAGGAAGACACATGAATGTTGTTTGGGAGAGCCGTATCCTTGTCCTTGTGTAGGATTTTGTGCAGTGATTGCCAGACTGACCGAGGATTGGAGGAATTTTCAAGGACAAAGTTGGCCAGAAATGTTGATTTGGCTGAAGAGACAAGTTTGCGAACAAGCTGACACTGCTTCCAAAACTTTACCTTATCTGAGGGCAAACGAGAAAACTTCCAGCGCCTTTCTAGCTGACTACGACGGCGTCTGGTATCTGCAATATTAGAATCGAACCAAGGTTTGGTGGGTCGAGCAGCAACCATTTTTGTTTTTTCAGGAATTAGCTTAAACTCAAACTACACACAGTCGCATTAAGTCAAATACAGCCTTACATGTCCAAACACCTTACACCAGAAACCTGTAACTTTCTAAGCAAAGTCTTTTTTTAAAAACACAGTTGACAGGAAGGATTACCTGACTATAGATATTCAATTAAACATGCTTACCTGCAAAATGCGTTTTGCATTTTTCGTACTCAGTTTCTGAAAAGTTCGCAACGACATCGTCGATCTGAGATTTATAAAGCAGTTGTTTGAAGATAGACTCAGTAATGTCACAAAGATTGCTCGTAGTTGTTTCCATGATTTTGGGTGGAGGCAACAGGAGCATGAAGAATTTTTTCACTTCAAGTCGAAGTTTCCCTTTCAGCTGCATGTCTCTCAATTCCAACAGCCCTCTTACGCTTTTGCAGAGAATGTAAATAATAATGCTTTTGGTCTTCTTCAGCGCAATCACATTTAAAGTTAATTCTAAAATACGACGAGATTCATCCAACGGCTTATTCTGTAGAACGTTAGCAAAGTTAGCGATGATCTCGTCCTCTGTTAGTTCATCTCCCACTTCAGAATGAATCCTCACAAACACTACAATATATATCAGTAACCAATAGCTACTAATGATAGTTATCTTCTAGTAAAATAACTTAAACAGAATATTAAGAATGCACTATTGATTATATTGATGATAGTCAATGGTAATAGATGACTTCAAAGATATCCAAGACTGTGATTATAGACAGTGATTATAGACCATCAGTTTTGAAGTAATAATAATATACAGTACCACCGCCTTTCTCTAGGATCTCTGCGATATGACTTTGATTGGTGTCACGAAGACATTTGATTGCCTTTGTGTAGTCACTGATGCTGCAGCGTCTCAGCATATCTAACAACGCTTTATTCCTCTGAAACTTTGTCGGCTTGGATGAAACTGTTTGTCTCTGTCTGTCGTTGATTATTTGCATTGAGTAGAAGTTTGTTAGAAGACCGGAATCAATATCAATTAGGTCGACTAGGCTTTCTTCATTGACGTCTAAAATCGTTTTCTCATGTTTCGTTAACGGCCAATTGCTTCCAAATTCTTTTCCATAAGCTAAACAAATACAAAAGTTTCAATATAAGCTAAGGTGTATAATTTCTCAGTATAAGGGCACACTTAACACGACTTAATTTTAATAAACAATAGAAGCAAATATCACATGTAAGGTATTTATCTGCTTAGCTTTCTTTCTGTTGCATAGCGTGTTAACCCTTCAATGGGAATGGGGTCGATTTTAACCCCAGTTGTATCTTCAACTCTCAATAACTGACGTGTCCTTTAAAACCAACAGATTTTCATGAGAATTCAGGTCAAATGTAATAGTTTATTGCGGCAGAATAACTTGTTGAAAATCGTCGTTGACTTTGCCGCCATTTCAGCTGTTTGCAGGTAACAGCGTCGGGTAGAAAATGACCTCATTTCGTACAATGTATTTGCCACAATTTATTTTTTCCCGTTTTACAATGTAACTGGTGCCATGATACGAGGTGCATTTTTGACCGTGGATGAAAGACTTGCTCCATTTAGAGGAAGATGCACATTCAATCAGTACATGCCTTCAAAGCCCGTTAGGTATGGAGTGAATCTGTAGATGCGCTGTGATGTAAATATCTAGTCTGTTTACAATGATGCATTCTAAAATATAAGAGAAGACAACAGTGCAGCTCGGGCAACCAATCATGGACAGCAAGTGGTGTTTGTTGGCTCCTCTATGTTGTGGAGGACGTAATGTAACTACAGACAATTACAGCTTTGTGGGAATTTGCTGAAAAAGAAAATGAGCTTACACTGTAGTTGGAACAATTCGCGCCAATAGAGTTGAAGTACCCAAAGAACTCGTTGCATGTAAGAGTAGAGAATTATACTCTACACTGTTTGGCTTCAATGCAAATGGAGACTATGATTGTACAGTATCATGCAAAGCCAAAAAGAACAAAGCAGTGGTGATGTTCTCAACCATGCACAATGATATTACTTGCGGAAATGATGCAAAGAATGTTATACCTGAAGTTGTTTCCTTGTCAGATCAAGGGCAGCCCGAATTGTGCTGACCAGATAATGGAGAACTTCAGTACAAAGTTTTCTACAGGACGTTGGCCAATTGTAATTTTTGTACATATTTGACATTGCTTCCCTAAATTCGTACGTACTACATGGAACACAGACCTCATACTGACGAAAATGTAACCAAGAGAAGGCTGTTCATTCACCGACTTGGAAAGGCTCTGTGTTGGCCACTGAGACAGCAGCATGTAAAACAGTCTAAAACTGACAACACTTTAAAAACAGCAAGATCCATTGGCTTCACAATTGGACCACCTTATAAGAGAGCAAAATCCATGTTTGTTCAAGATCTGAGGACAAGAAAACATCACTGCACTATGCTGCGTGCGGAAGAAATGCATGTGCTGAGCATTCTACTGTTTTATGTTCGTCATGTCTAGGCTATATCAGAATTACCAGGCTTTGTAGCATTATTACAACATCCAACAGATGTAACTTTTCTTTTGTATTGTGTGAATTGGTTCAACTTTTAAATTGACTGACAATTATTATTATTAAACGACAATTTATATAGCGCTATCTGCCTGGCGAAGGTCATAGTCAAGAACGCGAGACATCTAGTATGAAATTTCAAATAGGTGCGTGCTTACTTTGTGTGCGAACCTATCTTGAGTGATCTCTCGGGGAGGGTATTCTAAAGTAAATGATTCCCCCTCGAGACAGATCTGTCCCCAACTTTAGTCAGTTGACGAAGTTCGGCACACCAGTTCCGATATATATTCTGGGCAGCCCGGGTCATGCAAGGCCTTGTGAGACATCACGCATCGTTTGAAAACAATCCGTTCATAGATCCGTAGCCAGTGAAGGGGATCGCGAAGTAGCGGTGTGATATGTTCGTTCCACCTGACTCGGAAAAATAACCGCGATGAAACGGTGAGTACCGATTTTGGAGGCGGTTGAGCTGTCTCTCCAGGAGGCCGAGTAATACACTATTACAGTAATCTACGCGTACCAGGATAAGAGCTCGGACTAGCTCTCGGACAATCTGCTGAAGACTATTTATTCTTGAATAAGAATTTAAATCTGCAGAAGTGTATTAGCTGTAGCATATTTTTGATAATCAAAAAGGCTTACCGTACACATATACTTGGCAAATGACATATCTAAATAATTATTGCAAAGAAATTATTTCACATTCTATTAATTTTCGGTTGTTCTACAACAGAAACAATCCTATTTTAAGTTCACACATGTGAAATCACATTGGAGTAAAAAATGAACCCATGACCTTAACTGTAATGTTTTTCCCGCCCATTGAAGGGTTAAAGATGATTGTTACGGAATTATATTATGAATGAAATTACTCCGTATCAACTTTTATTTATCTATGTATTCAAGACAACGTACACAGAGCCGTATGCATTGCTAAGGATAAGTCACAGGCGGTGCTCACAATATTGGTCTGGCATTGAGGGCTGCTACATATTGACCTTGAAAATCCCATCAGGTGGTAGGAAGAGGTTCGTTATTTGGCGTAATCGGAAGGCGAATCATTGAGATGGCGGTAAAAATTGACTGCCATTTTACCATGAAATGTCCGATTGCTCTCAGAAATCGTTTTCGAAGTTATTGATTACACGGGGCACTGCATCCTAGGCATGGATACTAAGAACTGAATTACGAAAACACAAGTTTGTAGTTTATACCCGTCAGGGAATGTTTTAGAAAAAATTTATCAGTGCACAAAAACCCTGCCGCGCTAAACGCGGTTCCCTTGAGGTGGGGGTCCAGGGGTTTCTCCCCCGGAAAAATTTCAGAAATCGTAGATGCTCGTACATGTTTTTTAGAGCATTTTGGGCACAAAATCTCAGGTCTGATATTACCAAGTTCCATGTCTGTAATTTCTTATGTTTTAGTAAATTTTAAATAATTCTGCTTCGATTATGTGCGTGTTAAGTCAAAAATTAGTATACATTGCTCGGAAAATACATTTTATTGGCTCGCTGCTCACAGCATTACAGCACCATAGCGAATTAATTACATCACGAAATCATTACCATTAGGGGTCGCAAAATTATTAGTTTTATGGGTGCTTATCCCTCAAGACTGCATAATTGCACCAACAAAAGTTTTGAGCCCGCAACGCCATTTGGGATTAAATTCTTTGGAGGAGGAGGGGGTCGACTTCAGGTTTGGGGGTCTTGAGCCCCCAAGCCCTTGCCTATCTATGTCCCTGCCTCCCATCCCATCCATACAGGGGCGCCCATCCCCCTGGCTGCTGGAAGCAGCTTCCCCTTCCCTGTCCTCCCTTCCCTCTCCTACCCCTAAACGGGGGTCCGCAAAGATTTAAACGGGGGTCCGGCAGGGATGTATCTACATCACATTATTATTATTATTATTATTATTATTATTATTATTATTATTATTATTATTATTATTATTATTATACGAAAAACTAGCCGTATAAGACTCGACACTGGACATTGACACCTCCACCCCGCAAATTCATGGAAAAAGCCTGGGGTCCGGGGCATAACCCCGGAAAATTTTTGAAATCAATAGATGCTCGTAGTGAGTTTCAGTGCGTTTTGGACATTACATCGCACACTTTGGGGCACCAGGATAGGTCTCATACCAATAACTTCTAATTCTTAATTTCTGGACAATTCCAACAGCCACAAAAGCACTATTAAATGTAAGTTGAAACTATGGAGAGATATCGCAGTAATTGCGCTGGCAAACTATTCAAAATTACCTGCAAATTATCTATTGACAATATGACCACATCCAAATGCAAATAAAATAAATGTTACTTTTAGTATTTAGTTTAAAAATTAGATTCTCCAACAACCACACCTACATCATTTTTTAATAGAGGCATTAAAGCTGCAACAGCTGCAAAAGGGATAACTAGACTTAAGGCAGCTGACTGAAGCAAGCAAATTATTAACAGTTATAATTGCACCGTTTAACAGTTTTGAATGGATTGTAATTTGTTGATGGAGGTCTTTGGAAGGCTAATCTAATCTAATCTATCTAATCTTATGCTTCTATAGCGCCACTTCATAATGCAGAGGAGCATCAACCGTTGGCACACCAAATCCAAATAATTAAAGTTCCAGGTCAAATACAGGGTATCCGGCCAGGCAAACGAGTGACAGTCTATGGTGGATAAGCCAGGTCAAAAAGATGGGATTTTAATCTTTTTCTAAAAATCTGTAATGAATTTGCAATACGCACATGTTGAGGCAATGAGTTCCAGAGTTTGGAGGCGGCCACTGAAAAGGCACGAGGAAGTTCCCCCCTGAGTTTTGGTATCTTTTGATATAAGGCTGTAGTGGAAAAAGTTGCAGTAGTCTAATATGGAATGTAAACGTCACGTGAGTCTATTGGTTTGCTATAAATGATTTATATTTCACAGGAAGTTCGCACTCTTCATCATAAGAATTACTTTACGTAAAAGTGACAATCATAATAAAATTTTATGAATGCCTGATAATAAACTTGAACTTGAATTGAGTACCGGTAAGCTTATATGAAGTTACAAAATTGCACTGCAGTAAAGCCAGTAATTGCACAGGCATTTAGGGCCTATCGAATTAATATACTACTCTAACGTGATACCAAAACTCAGGGGGGAATTTCCTCCCCCCTAAGTTTTTTAGGAAGTATTTGCTTCCTGTCTCCCTTGTGTGGGCGCCTCTGCATCCATACACTTCTTAATAGTGTCCATGGTTATAATCCACATTAAATTTTTGAAATTAGGGCCTATAGATGCGTGAAGGCGAGTTTTAGCTCATCAATTGCACCCCCCTGGAAAAATTGTGGAGTCATGAAAAAAGTAAAATTGCTTGTTTCTTTCGTCACAAAACTTTGTTTTGCACCCCCATGAAAAAAAAAAATTCTTTCGCCATTTTTTCGTTTTGCACCCCTTGGAAAAATTTCTGCGGACGCCCATGGCCGTACATATCTTTGGTGGTCTATTGAAGTTCAATACGCTTTGTTTAAATCGCTTTGCGGCTCGATTGTAAGACATATTGCCGCTAAGACGCTAAACGTATATTCTGAAATTCGAATTAGCACTAGAGAAGCGGCGATTCGATTCTACCTAAAACGGCGGAGTACGTCAATTGACGCAGTGTATCACTATTAACCGCTCTCCAGACTCCCGCAGAGAGGCATCGGCTAAACATGTGAACTAGGCAGCAGATTGTGTTACAGCTCATCCCATGCAGCTTCACGTGGACTTTGGACCAACATTCTCCGATGATCCTGCTACTCTGCCGTGGCTCTGGCACACATAATACAGCGAACATAATATCGCCTCTAATGAGCAGACGGTTTTACAGTGTAGAACGTTGAAGCAGCGCCTGTTTTAACGTGCAGCGATATACAAAATGTCAAAATTTAAAAATGACTACTCATTTTATCACTGCACATTTTCATTTTATCACTGCACATTTCCATTTTATCACTGCACATTTTGTGTATCACTGCACGTTAAAACATGCCCTGATACCCGTATATTTGGTCATGTTAAACAGATATAAGACAGCTACAGTGGAGAAGAGATATATTTGCCAAACCGGAAAGGTTCATATTGCGCAAGGTTCATGATATGAAAGGCGGTCCCCGGTGTACTACTATTAGCGTAGGATGTCGTTGGCATCCTTATCTTACCCGGCGCCTTTCATAACATCATTACATATCTAACCTAGGTCCTAAAGCATACCAGAAATACAAGATTTTCCTTTAATCATACATGCTTTCATTTATACGTACAGGGATGCATAGGTCCAAACAAGAAGGTATACAATGGTACTGAATGTGTTTACGCGATGACAGTGACTACTTGCCTCCATTTGCTTCAACGTAGTTTGCAATGTGCGATTGACATGAGTCTCTTAGTGCTGAGAGAAGGTCATCGTATTTACACTTGGCTGAAATGTATTCCAAAAGTTTTGAATTTCGTCGAATATATGTTGCTTGAGCCTCCACTTCTAGCATTTCTTTTTTCGTTAACGCATTTTTACATTTGAGTTTATCCAAAAAACCGTGATCTGGATCAATGGACTCTTCTAGAAATTCGTGATATAGATTCAAGAGATTCTCATTGTCATCTGATGTCGACATTTTGCAAGCTGGTTAAAATAAAACAAAGCAAATATAAAAATAGCAAATAACGCATTCCACTTTTCTGTATGATAAGATACTTTTGAGTCTGTGATGGTAAAAATATTTCGATGATGTACATGTAGCAGTCTTACTTTTTGAACGACAAGGAGACGATCTTTGTAAATGTTAAATTCAAAACCCGTCTTCTTGGTAAATGTTTAATTCAAAACCCATAATTGCATAAGCTACATCCACTCAGTTCCACTTTCATACCATCATGCTGCATACACTGCCTCTTAAACCATGAGGTTTGATTTTTGCAAATTTCTTATAGTTCTTCAGTTTTTCCTCCGGTAATGATACTGTCGTGTACCGTGTGCCTTGTACCGTGTACCTTTCTTGTACAGGCCTTTTCCTTCATACTCACGCTGACCCTCAACGCACCGGCCCTTTGCCTTATCATGGGCCCCTTTGCCTTATCATGGGCCCCTATTTATCGGACTCCCATATTACCAAACAGATGGTGTGCTAATTCTAATCTGTCTGCAAGTTCATATCTCTTCAACTATTAGCGCCATCTACTGAATATATTTATCGCTTACTCTCTGAGAAGTTAGTCTTTGCAGTGAAGGCTACGAAGATTAAAATAGAGGTCTTATTAATTTGAAGTACAGTGGTGTTGAATTTGATGTAATTCGGAATTTATTAGAACTGACGACTTAGGCTATGTTATGTTCAACATTCCATTGGAATTCAAATGCGAATGCTAAGTTATGGAATTAAGTGAAATTCGTTCGATGCTTAAACTGCAGGATCCATGAAGGACGTGTTTAAAGATAATAAAGGTAAAGGTAAAGGCTCGCCCATACTCGGCACTGGTCTCTAGTTTCAGGCAAGCAGCGACGCAGGTGGCTTGCGCCAGTAATCTAGAGTATCTTGTCATTGCCTTATCCAGGCCCGCGTTTTATTTTCGCAGCCAAAGCTGCTACTCATTACCCTACTCATTACCACCGCCCTCAAGCGAATGAAGGCTGAGTCGAACTTAGGGGCTCCTGCGGGAGTTGAACTCGCTCCTTCAGCGTGCCGCTTTAGTGTTTTACCAATCTGCCATCTTCCCGCCCCTGATATATTGCCAAAAAGAATTTGCTGTTAAATTTTTGTGGATTAGGCCTATCTAACACAAAGTAGACTATGTATCAAAAGGGGTTTGTCTTTTTATGGCTCACAGTGTAGAACAGATCCTGTTAATTTAAAAAAATAAGGCTATCGCCAATGCGTAGCCTTAAAACTGGGCCGCCAACAGTGTGCAGACATACATGTAATGTCAAGCTAGATGGTATCGTAGAACGTTAAGTGGTGATGTGGGCTGTTCTGTATATATGTAGTCTTGCAGCTTCACTGCCACTGGTAATTATAATCTAATTAATGGAAAATCGCCGGTACAACCGGTCCGATCATTTATTATTATTATCCGCTTCGCCGCCAGAGACCAAAAATAATCCTGACGCCACATGCAAATATCATGAAATTTTATAATTTAATTTTATAACATATTATAATATAATATATATAATATATATAATATATATAATATATATAATATATATAATATATATAATATAATATATATATAACATATATATATTATATATATAGCATATATATAATATAATATATATAAATATAATATAATATATTGTATAATATAATATAATATATATAATATATATGATATATATATAATATATATATAATATATAAATTATATATATAATATATATAGTATATATAATATAATATAATATATAAAAATATAATACAATATAATATATTGTATAATATAATATAATATATATAATATATATAATATATAATATATATATATAATATATAAATAATATATATAATATATGTTATATATAATATATATATATAATATAATATAATATAATATAATATAATATAATATAATATAATATAATATAATATAATATAATATAATAATAATTTTATAATTTTATAATTTAATTTTTATTTCATTACTGGCCTGAAAGTTTGTAGATACTATAAAACTAATAACCTAACCCTAACCCTTCTGCTAAGAAAAGGGATAGAGATGTGGTATTTCACCATTGGCTGCCTCCACTGCAAACGCTGGGAATAGAAGTTTCGTCTCCCCCCCCCCATTTCAAACAAAATTACGCCTAAAATTGTCCCAAAAGTTATCTACAGGCCGACCTTCTTTATTGTTTACGCCAACGATTAATAATTCCTTACGCCGGGGATTGCCAAGAGCCAATAGGAAAATGCCGGAAAATTCCGGCGCTATGGCGTGAGCAATTTTCCCCCGTACGCCGGATTTTTCCGGCACAATGGCGGTTAAGCGGTTATTATTATTATTATTATTATTATTATTATTATCTATGACAATTATATATAGCGTAGAAACATAACTGGAGCTAAACACAAGAGCGCTTTACAAAGGAGTCACCTACATGTATAAGAGATGTTAAATATGTGTGTCTTTAGGAGCTTCTCAAAACAGCCAACGGACTTCGCATTAATCACATCGCTCGGCAGCGAGTTCCACAAGGCTGGATTTCCCCGCGTGACTGTTCTGTCACCGAACACAGCGGTCTTTGAAGTCGGAAGGACGATCAACAATGTCCGACTACTGGATCGAAGTTCCGCGCGTCTGTCATTCGTCGTTGCCTGCATACGAGTGTTGATATGTACTCCGGACAGGTGATGTCGTTCAGGGCCCGATATGTAATCAGGCATCGCTTGTAGGTCATGCGTCCTCCAATTGCAAGCCAGTGAAGCTTGTCTCTGAGCAACGGTGTAACGTGATCGTTCCAGCGGGCCTAATCATGTACAGTAATTGGTCTAGGAGCGATCACGTGGCTAAAATAGCCACCCATAATACATACGACCTCCTCGAATAGTGTCGAAATCGCGATGCAGTATTATTTCATTAGTTTTGCCATCTATTTTTATCTTTTGAAGAAATTTGTACTACAGCGATAAATCATGGGTGGATCTAGGAATTCAGTTTATGGGCATTCTCTTTTCCATTTCCAATAATATTTTTAACGGATAGGCCTACGACCTTTAATCAGTTGAATCGGCTGCAGTCAGTTCTAAATGCGGCTGCTCGAGTGATCTTTGGTGTCAAGTGGAACGAGCACGTAACACCTATACTGAGAGACCGGCTCCACTGGCTGCGAATTCCGCAAAGGATCAGGTACAAACGATGCTGGTTTACGTATCGAATGCTCCGTGATCCCACCTGCCCGGACTATCTAACGGCGCTGATACACATGCAGACGACAACCGAAGTGCGTTCACGACTCCGATCCTCGGCTGTTCATACCACCACCGGCCAAGACTGCGATATTCGGAGAGAGATCGGTGTCTCGCGGGATTCCGGCTCTATGGAACGCACTGCCGGATAACGTGACAGAAGTGACTTCTCCTGAAATGTTCGCCAGAAGACTCAAAGCACACTTGTTTAATATTTTGTACAGTTGAGATATTTTATTTGCTGTAAAGTGCTCTTGATTTTGACCTTTTGTCATGCATACTGCGTTATATAAGTTGTCAGTTATGAATGAATGAATCATCAAGCACTGAAAACTCGAATCTGACTTGATGTTTTTGGTATGGATTCGAAAGAGGCCTACCATTTCTTGATGGCGTCGAGTAAAGATACCGCTATCATCATCATTATCACCATCATCAGCATCGTCGTCGTCATCATCGTCATCATCATCTTCTTCTTCTTCTTCTGCTTCTTCTTTACTTCTTCTTCTTCACTTTCTGCCTGCATGGCGGATATACGGTTCCCGGAAACATTCGGTACCGGAAAATTCGGCACCAAAATTTTACTTGTGGAATATTCGGTACCGGATAATTCGGTACCGGATAATTCGGTACCGGATAAAATGGCACATGTTCGACATACAAATCAGTAGGCAAAACCCTAATCCTAACCCTAACCCTAATCTTAAAACTGCATAAATCAGTAAAATGAATATAACACTGGTCAACAAATTTTATGCAAGTTTTTGTTTCCTCTACAAATTTTGGTGAAACTAATAGATTTTGACTTGCTGAACACAAATATGTAATTAGAATTTCTGTATCACGTAAGGTTTTTAAGAAATCGACAATTTAGCATTTAGTATTGTAACGTCTTCTGCAACATAATCCTACAGAAGTATCTAGGCAATAATGACAAGACATGAGAAAATTAGAAATGTTTTGCTGTAGATTTTCGTTTGTAGTCACTGTCCTGTGCTTCACTTATCAGTGACCAACAGTACTCTCCGAGCATAGACGGACTCCACTTTCCCTGGTAGCGTTTCTCGATGCTGGCAATGTCTTTGTGAAATCTTTCACCATGTTCATCACTGACGGCGCCGAGATTGTCTGGGAAGAAGTCCAAGTGAGAATGAAGGAAGTATATCTTCAGTGACATGTTGCATTTCATTGTCTTGTAAGCTTGTAGCAGATTTCCAACTTGTGCAACATAGTTTGGCGCCTTGTAGTTGCCCAGAAAGTTAGCAACAACATCCCTGAAGGCTGTCCAGGCAACATGCTCGGCACCCTGCAGAAGGCCCTCAAAGTGACTGTCCTTGAGCATCTCTCGAATCTGTGGGCCAACAAAAACGCCTTCTTTTATTTTAGCATCACTGGTGCGTGGAAACCTCTGTCGTAAGTATGTAAAGGCTTCACTTTCTTTGTTCATTGCTTTGACAAAGTTTTTCATTAACCCAAGTTTGATGTGCAAAGGTGGGAGATAAATGTTCTTCGGATCAACGAGAGGATCATGTTTAACGTTCTTCTGTCCTGGAACCAAGTCCCTGAGAGGTGGCCAGACCTTTCTCACATAATGTGAATCTCTATCTCGGCTGTCCCACTCGCAAAGAAAGCAGCAGTACTTGGTGTAGCCTAGCTGCAGACCGAGTAGAATTGCAACAACTTTCAGATCTCCACATATATTCCAGTTGTATCTCGAGTATTTTATGTGTTTCAATAACAGCTGCATGTTCTCATATGTTTCCTTCATGTAAGCAGCATGTCCAATGGGTACTGAAGGGTATGAACTGCCATTGTGCAGCAAAACAGCCTTTAAACTTAACAGCGAAGAGTCAACAAAAGTCGCCATTCGGATGGATTGTGCTTACAGCCGAAAGCAGAAAGCAATCCATCAATGTCAATGCAAAAAAGTAAGACTGTCGATTTTTGAAGAATCGAGTCAAGTCTTCATGCCGTTTACGAAATACTGAAATTTTTGTACCTGGAGAGAGCAGATTCCATCCCTGCAACCTAGATCCAAGCAATTCTGCTTGATTTTTTGACAAATCTAAGTCTCTGACCAGATCATTGAGCTCTGCCTGAGAAATCAAATGATGATTGCTGGATGTCGATGGCTCAAACTCTGGGTCTTCCGTAGCTGAATCATCAACTATCTGCAGCATTTCATCTGTCTCTGCATGCTCGTCCTCGTCCTCCATTGTCCAAAACTCGGGGAGGGTTGGAACAGGAAGACTCTCGTCGTGTGGAACTGGTCTCATTGCCGAGGCAAAGTTAGGATACTCAATAGACTTCCTATTCTTTGAAGAAAATCCTGTAACATTCGTCATGCAGAAATAGCAATCCGTTACATGATTATTCTGCTCCCTCCATATCATTGCTATGGCGAATGGCATGGATGGACGCTTACCTGCAAGCCAAGCTCGCAGACTGGTGGCCCAAGATGAACAACATATATGAGTTGCCCATACTTTGTCCTGGTCGCCAATTTTGCATCCAAAGTATAACTCATATCCTTTCTTTATGATTGCTGTCATACTCCGCTTCTGTGATTTCAACGTAAACTCTCCACAGATGTAGCAGAACGTGTCACTGCTATTGCGACATCGACGCGACATTTCAGAAACTTTAATTAAATTAGTTAATATATTCAATTCACAGCCTTTAACTAAACAGTTATATCTCATCAAATAGAAAGACTGCAGCTGTTTCCTAGTGCTGCTTGGTATTTATATAGGACTGCGTAACCATAGCAACAATACATGCTAGGCATGTAGTCTTGAAGACAGGTATGGGCGCGTCTGGGCATGTCTGGACATGCCTAATTATACTAATTTTCAAAATCCATGTAGTTAAGTGAGCCAGCAGTGCATATTACATCTGTTATGGCGGTCACATAAGATTCTTGCCTAACCTGAATACCCATAACTCAGATAACTGTCGAAAACCACGATTTTAAAATTCTTATAATTTTAAAATTTAAAATCAGCTTTTTCTCAAAAAACTTACGTGATAGGAAAATTTCAAAATTATTCCTGTAATCAGCATGACAAAATCTACCTGGAACACCAGAAATTGCACAGAAAACAAAAACCTTGTTGACCAGTGTAATTATCAATAGTATGCCTACCTAAATTCTACCTAAATATATAGGGCATATACATAAGTATATACACCACCCAAAGCCAGTGGGGCCCTGGAATTGGGTAGGTGAGGTGGGGTTGGAGAGGTAGAACCAGTGCCTAACACATGTAACCGAATTTGACATCCTGAAAATACCGTTCCCAATGTTCCGGTACCGAATCTTCCATGACCGGTACCGAATCTTCCGGTACCGAATCTTCCGATCACTCGGAAATACTGTAGTTAGATACGAAGCATTTCCATTTCGATCGATCTTGTGTTAGTTTGTATCCTTCTTACGATTGTCATGTTTTTTGTTTCCAGATCCTTCTTTATGTTATCCATCCAACTTTCTCTTGGTCTTCCTCGCCCTCTGTTTTCTTCTGATTTGTATGTGCGTAGTAGTTTATAGACCCATCTATTGTTGTCCATTCTTTTAACATGTCCAAATCAAGTTAATCTCCTTATGCGTACTTTATCGACAATTATTGTTTCCGTGGATCGTGTGTATTGTCAGATGTCCTCATTTCTCATTTTTTTCATATTTGTTTAATATACTTAGATGTCGCTATTCAAGTGCACAATTACTGTCATCCGTCATCGCATTCAGTACAGAAGACAACAAACATCGGCGTCCATTAGTGTACAGTATATTACCGGAATGTTCAGTCACTTATAGTTAACTTTGAACACACCCCACGAAGGCCATTATCCAGGATACATAGCTTCCAACTACTTCAAACAGAATATACTCTGGTCGTCTTCATGCTAGAGCTTCTACAAATTAACTTATTAAGCGAAACCGACTGGAAGACTCAGTTCTTATCGTTGATCTCGTTTAGAGGTATTTTAAATTATTGATTATGATACTTACCATAACAAGTCTTCTTTATTATAGAAACTGCGGCTGCCTTGAATGGACAGACTAACTTAACACTGTGTAACTGTAGAGTTTAGCACGTAGGCCAAAAATGGGCAAAGTTCGACCCGCGGGCCACATGCGGCCCTCGAAGCCCTTTTGAGCGGCCCCCGACATCGAGAGATACTACATTAATGTGCAGCCCTCTAAAACATATGAAACATATGAAACATTTGACAACACCTTAATGGAAAATTCAGCATTCAAATTGGATTTACACTTTGGCACTTGATCGTTAACTAGAAATAATATTTGAATATTTACTAACTTTTCTTCGACTTGACAGTCTTGGTTTATTAATAAATACTTACACTACACAGTATATACTATACGCTATGTTAAAGTCGTTTTGGAAACTACTTAAAAATTTAATTCTAAATGCCGAAAAAATGTGTGCGGTCCTCGGCTTTCATCGCAGACACTTTTGCGCCCTCGGATACAAATTTGTGCCCATCACTGACGTAGGCCTATCTAAAGTCAGGCGGTACAACGCTAAGCAGAACGCGGTAGGCTGTATGCACTGTTGACCCGTTGTATCCGCCCAAAGAGGGATAATTATAAATAATCAGGCAAATTGCTTGCGATAGTCTGAATGGGTACTAAATACAGGGTAGCGCAAAAACCGGACTTGTAACATTTAGGCTTGGCATTTAATATAATCCTGTTTTTTGCGCCACCCTGTAGCGACAATAAATAAGCGTTGTAGATCTCAAGAAAGACCTTTAGTCTAGTGTTTTAGGTGATTCTATGATGAGAAACTAATATTACACTGGTCAACAAGGCTTTTGTTTCCTGTGCAATTTCTGCTGTACCAAATAGCTTTTGTCATGCTGATCACAGATCACAGAGAAAATTTCTAAATTTTCCAATCACGTAAGATTTTTGAGTGACATCCGCCATTTACCTAGAGTAAGTTGTCAACCAAACGTCTAGACATACACTTCACCTCGCAGCTGAACGCTGTTCATCGTCTTTTTTTAACACCGACGTCTGCTGAGTAACGCTGAGTGGACATTAGGGTCTCAACCGTGACTAGAATCGTTCCGTCAGTGTGCCTGTCTTCTAGCCTCATGGTTTATAATGAAGATAATTAGAGACATTTAAGAATGCATAAAGTTATCACTGAATTGCCACTAATAATTATTATGGCAAACTCTTTGCTGATATGTCTATATGAAGGAAGAAAGTTTGTAATCTAATCAGTAAGGAATTATCTATTTCCAAAATATGTAGAGGCCTTAAAAGTGAATAGTTATTTAATCTCTTCTTTAGATTATGTTCAATTGAATAAGATATGTTTCCTCCTGCACTTGCTTTTGTATCGCAGTACTGTATTTCATCAACTAAAAGTATATTGCATACGATTTATCAAGTAACTGGACAACTGGTGAAAATCTATGCGATGCCCCCTTATATCATAGTAATTTAATTTGTGAAGTTGCAATTTGTGGTCAACCACGTCGAAAGCTTTAGCAAGGTCTAAAGACGTACCAATGATGTGTTTATTGGTTTCAAAATTTTCTGAAATAGTATCATTTAAACTTAATATTGGCATGTAGTGGCGTTGTTAGGCCTAAATTCAAACTGGGACAGAGAAAGCATGTTAAATTTATCAAGATATTTTAAAAGTCTATCAAGCATGGCTTTTTCAAATATTTTTTTCGAAATTAAAGAATCTAACTACGGTGAACTGGTTCGAAAGATGTTGCAGGCATTTCAAAATATGAAGTGTAAAATGTTGAAAAATTTAAATTTCCTTTGATGATGGCGTCAACAACAAATCGAAGTTATTAATATAGTTTGCGGTTCAGATTATGATTTATGAGGACCACATTTATACCATACATCCTGGCAACTGTAGGAATTTAAATCTATTGGTCCAGATGATAATAAATTGTCTCACCTTCAAGTGCCTGAGGATTATTTTACTTATTTTAACTTTATGAACTTTTCTAGCACTAAAAATTCAAACGGATTAAAATTCTATTGTTTCTAGTGTGTGTCAATGCTTTCTGACATTATACAGTTTACACGCTGTTTTGGTAGCAATTGCAGTTGAGATTGATCATAGATAAATGTCATGACTGCAAATAAAAATCCAGAAAGTGTACAAACCTATTTCCAAACTATAAAATAGGCAACACGACATATCCTTTACCATCTTCAACAGAGATTTGAAATTTGTTTACACGTAAGTAGCACTGATTGTGCGTCACACCGTGAATACTCACGTGTGTGTTAGAGATGGTGAAATTTTACAAAACTGCATATAAAGAATTAACAAAACACACTGCAATGTTGCTTTTAAATAAGAACATTGCAGTAAAAGATTCAATTTGAGGTACGTGTAAATAAAAATTAAACAGTCTGCATTGCCTTCAAGGCAGCATTCCTGATTGATACACTCAAACTGCACACAGTCGCATTAAGTCTAATACATCCTTACCTTTCCAAACGCCTTACATCAGAAACCTGCAACTTTCTTAGCGGAATCTATTTAATGAGTAAGTAAGTAGTAAAGTCAAGATTAATGTGGTGACTAGTCGATAGACTGCGTGAACAAATTACATAACTAAATAACTAGTCCTGAATAGCCAAGATTTAAAACGTTATTTAAAGGTGTCGAGTGAAGGAGATCCTGGATGTCAGCAGGAATTGAGTTCCAAGCGCGCGCAGCAGCTACCGGAAAATCTCGATCACAAATAGTGACGTGACGCGTCCTAGGGACGATTAGTTCGGCCCTGGTAGAGGATCTCAGTCGTCATCGGCCCTCAAGGTCCGCGGCGCTACACAAATCGGTCGCCAGATAATTCGGTCTTGTCCCGTACAGGCAGCGGTAAACCAGAGTTGATAGTTCATACTTAATGCGCTCTGGAAACGGACAAGCAGTGCAGATGAATAAGTAACGAAGTGACGTGCTCACAGCTCGCAGTCCGATTAATTAGGCGAGCTGCCCCCGTTCAGGACTGACTCCAGCCGGTCAAGTAGATAGACATTCGATCCAGCGAGAACGGCGTTGCCATAGTCAAGTCTAGTGAGAACTAAAGTTACGACCAGCGTCTTAAGAACGGCTTGGAAGACTAACCGTCGTAGACTCTTGATCAACCGGAGAGAGAGGCAAAACACCTGGTAACGGTCTTAGCTGCGTGCAGCTTCATCGTCGCTGCGCTGTCGAGATAGATACTCCGGCTCCGTACAGAGGAGACTGAGCATAGCTCGATATCATTGGTCCTGACATAAGAATGTGCAGCTGCTGTTGTTGCCGGTCACTGGCGAGCCAGAGGACCTCGGTTTTGGCGACGTTGAGCTGGAGCCTGTTAGACTTCAGCCAGACTACCAGCTCATCCAGACACTCGGTGAGACGCTCGAGCAGTTGCTGCGTATCCGAGGGCCAGCAACCTCCGTATATCTGTGTGTCATGCGCATACAAGTGACCTTAGAACCCATGTTGACGGATGAGACATATCAGGTCAGCCACGTATAGGGTAAACAGGATGGGTCCGATATAATTATAACAGATCCTTGCAGAACGCCACAGATAACGTGAGAGGGGTGAGTGTTGAAGTTTGAACACCGCACGTGTCGTATAAATTTATTTCCGCCATAAAATTATTTCCTGGGCGGAGCCTGCGGTTGCTAGGGAAATAAAATTATGCGGCATACGTATAAATTTATTTCCGTATAAATTTATTTCAGTATAAATTTATTTCCGCCTATCAACATAATATCTAAAAATAGCTTTAATCACTTTAAAGCATGCGGTTAGTAGCAGGCAATAACTTTATTTCTTACATAAAACTATATAGCCTGCTGTTGGTGGGGAAATAAAATTATAACCGGTAATAAATTTATTTCCTATCTTCTGTCTATCTATATCTGTGAATAGCATTTGTTGGAAATGAAATCATATCCTATGGGTGATAAATTTATTTCCTACCTAACTACACATAACTATATAGCCTACTGATGGCAGGGAAATAAAATTATAGCCGGTAATAACTTTATTTCCTAGTCTACTGTCTACCTATACCTGTGCATGGCATAGGTTGGAAATGAAATCATATCCTATGGGCAATAAATATATTTCCTACCTATCTACACATAACTATATAGCCTACTGATGGCAGGGAAATAAAATTATAGCCGGTAATAACTTTATTTCCTAGTCTACTGTCTACCTATACCTGTGCATAGCATAGGCTGGAAATGAAATGATATCCTATAGGTAATAAATTTATTTCCTGGCAAATAATATTATAGCCGGTTATAAATTTATTTCCTAGTCTACTGTCTACCTATACCTGTGTATAGCATTGGTTGGAAATGAAATGATATCCTATAGGTAATAAATTTATTTCCTACCTATGTATTTCATTGGCACTTGGCATTTTGGCGTTATCTTGATGGTATTAACTGAAAAACGGATTTCAATTCCCCACGAGAAAGCATAGTTGAAAAAATGCTTCAGTAGAGTAATATATAGTGAATGCTATCTTTAGCAACAAGAGATGGCCTTCATTAAAGTGACGAGGAAGATACTACCAACAGACGATAAAATGCGTTTCCGGATTAGAAATCTCAATAGGCCTATCAGTTTATCCTCTGTGTATAAGTCGACATTAAAAAGACGATTTATGACGAAGCGCCAGAGAAAACCATGACATTTGTCGAAACAATTATTATCAGAACAACGATCATTAAATAAAGATCAGCTGTGCTAGAGCAATGGCAAATCATTAAATCATTGGCATATTTGAAGTGAAATGCACGATTCAATTTTTAGTAGCATCCGCATTTGAAAATAAGTGTAAGCGGTCTGTTGTAGATGATCAATATCGACTTAAACTGTTAAACATACTCAAGACCACCCGTAGTGAGTTTACCCGAAAATGCGATTCTTTTGAGATTGATAAGCCGCTGATTATATGCAGATACGATTAGACTTAGCAAGCAATAATGCTGATAATGGCTATCTTATAATAATAACTATACGATTTCATATGAAGCATTGATTGGGAGGAAGTGAAGAAGAGGAGGCGAAGGGAATAAAACCACAAAAATACTTTAAACACAATATTCAAGTAATGCTGGTGCTACATAATTCCTGTCCCTAATGAACAATACTAGCAACTACCATAAACTCAGACTAAGCCTAAATTCATCTTTGGGGTCGTCCATAAATTACGTCACGCGATTTTTGGCACTCCTCTACGTAACGCGACGTCACAAAACGTCGGACCCCTAAAATATGACGTCACACGGGCCGACCTCCCCCCCCTCGAATTTTCGTCTTTCGAAAAGTCTTGACAAGCAAAAAATGGCCATCCTTGTATTTTTACCTCTCGAAAAACCATGACAAGCAAAAAAAGGTCATAATTGTATTTTTCCTCTCCAATATCTCTGACAAGCAAAAAATGTCAAAGGTAATCACCTAAAAAATTTTTGCGGGACGTCACATTTACGGAACCCCCGTCCTCACACTTCGTCACAAATGGCCGGACCCCCTCCCCCTAACCGCGTGACGTAATTTATAGACGAGCCCTTAGTCTACTATATCTTACTCAAAAACCTAACCACAACAGAAGGCTATAAGCTTATATGCAGGGCCGTTTTATCTACTGGGCACAGTGGGCACTGTGTCCAGGGCCTACGACCTTTTCAGGGGCCTACGAAAGTCAGATGTATATGGAGAACATGAAGGGAGTAAAAAATAGGCTATGACAGAAATTGCAGTCTTGCAGATACAAATTTAATAACGTTTAACTCTAGCAGTCACAAACAGTATAATATCTATTAATATGAGCGCTTGAGCAGTGTTACGATATGTAAACCTTTTGGGTCTTTTCATAAGCAAGCAAAGTGACTTATGATGTCCTCAAATGTCATTTCCCGCATCGTCTTTTTCGAATGAAAGTAGTGCCAGGGAGGATAGTCATGTTTGTCCTATCGTTGACCGAAGATAAGTTTTTATAAGTTTCAGTTTGGAAAATGAACGTTCACCTTTACAACTTGTTCCAAAAATTGAAAGGTAGATTCGGAAAGCAATATTTACATTTGGAAAACGTATCACCATCCTATTCTTTATTTGAGCCCTCTTTTAATCTTGCCAAATATTTGTGAAAATAGAAGAAACTCGTCAGTAATTGCCTCTTCCAGATCTGATGGATACACCATAATTAGTGCCTTGGCTTTAGAAACTGTTTCATGAGTTGACAGAAGGAAGTTGAACTAGATTTGAATTTTGACATCGAAAACTGAGGAGGGTGCATTCCAAAATCATTATTAAACATGAAGTCATAAAATAATGCGAAAGTGTTTAACTTTAAAGTTTAATCCACAGTTGGTTGCGTAGTTGGCAACTTGGAGGTTTCAAGTTGAGGAGGGCCTACGATTATGAGAGTGCCCAGGGCCTACGAAGACCTTCAAACGGCCCTGCTTATATGTGTATATGGTTAGGATATGATTTTCTTTCTAAGCAATGCTACATGATGCAGGTATATATAGATAGGAAATAAATTTATAACCGGCTATAATTTTATTTCCTAGGAAATAAATTTATTACCCATGGGATATCATTTCATTTCCAACCAATGCTATATACAGGTATAGATAGATAGGAAATATATTTATAACCGGCTATAATTTTATTTCCTATAAAATAAATTTATTACCCATGTGATATCATTTCATTTCCAACCAATGCTATATACAGGTATAGATAGATAGGAAATAAATTTATAACCGGCTATAATTTTATTTCCTAGAAAATAAATTTATTACCCATAGAATATGATTTCATTTCCAACCAATGCTATGCACAGGTATAGATAGACAGTAGACTAGGAAATAAATTTATAACCGGCTATAATTTTATTTCCTAGGAAATAAATTTATTACCAATAGAATATGATTTCATTTCCAACCAATGCTATACACAGGTATAGATAGACAGTAGACTAGGAAATAAATTTATAACCGGCTATAATTTTATTTCCTAGGAAATAAATTTATTTCCCATAGAATATGATTTCATTTCCAACCATTGCTAGATATTGGTACAGCTATAGATAGATAGGAAATAAATTTATAACCGGCTATAATTTTATTTCCTAGGAAATAAATTTATTACCCATAGAATATGATATCATTTCCAACCAATGCTATACAAAGGTATAGATAGACCGTAGACTAGGAAATAAATTTATAACCGGCCATAATTTCATTTCCTCACCAACAGTAGACTATATAGTTATGTGTAGATAAGTAGGAAAGTTTAGTCCTTAAAATCTCTCCAACTGATCTGGTATCGCTAAACAAATATATATATATATATATATATATATACAGTTCATGCGCCCATAAAGTATATTTTTCCTCAATGGATAATGCAAATTTTCTACTTTTTACAGATATCGTAATTAATTGACCTGGCTCTAGTTCAATTTGGGTTTGTGCGCCATCGGCTGAAGCCCTGGGCATTATGATAATAATAAGAATAATATGATTTTAAGTGGTTTCTGAGTCTGTGCATACCTGTGTGAAAACCACTGATATGATTGTGGCGCCGTAGAAGTTTATTGACAAACCAATGAATGTACAGTACGAGGATGAGTAACAAAAAACCACTGCAGAACAATATAACAATGAGCGTAATACAACATTTAACAGCAAGTGATTATTGCAATTTCTATCTCATTAAATGTAAACTTGAAGCTACTTTGTCAAATGCAAACTTGAAACTACTTTGTCAAAATCGCGATTGACCGCATTCGAAAAACAAATGATGAATAGGACGACTGTGGTTGACTCTCACTGGCAGCCAATCGCCGTGGTTATAGGTAATGAATATTTATGAACTTGTGTATATGCATGAGATTTGCGTATGTGTAATGCCTCATGGCTCCACCCATATAATTGTTTCAAGCATTGTCATTGGTTGCCTGCAAAGAATTACCAAGGAGGAAATAAAATTATAGTTGTCGTTGCTATGGGAGGGCGGTTCTAATCTTGATTGACAGGCTATCTACCGACCAATCAAAACTTGACCAGGAAATAACTTTATGGGGGAAATAATTTTATACGACACACGCATTGCGTACGGTGATCAAGACATCGAAGCGTTATAGAAATTCACGAGATTTTACTTACTTCCATTTACTATAATTAGAGAGCGACTATTGTTAATAAAATCCCGTCGTATAACCTCTGGGTCTTCGCCTCTCTTTCTCGTATACGCAGCAGGCCTAAAAAGCATAGACCTCTTCAGCTTGTTTATAAGGGATAGGCCCATTGAGTGTGCAGGCCTATAGTCAGATATTGTTATTCCAGTATGTCGACGGTGAAAATATTGCTTAGTCCAGTGATGTTCCTTCGCTCAATATCTCCTGAATATCCATTTATCGCGTATTCTATAACCCATACTAATCCAAGATGAACGCAAAGTTAAACTTCATAAAAGTTAACCCTCTATGAAAAATAGGCTGCTCTTGGGTACGTATTTCAGGAGAAAACTACGCCCGCAAGCCCTGCCATTTGCTCTCCTCTCTCTCTCTCTCTCGCTCTGTCTTTCTGTCTGTCTGTCTGGATTCGAGTGCTTGCTAGCTGCATCTTTCTTTTGGTCTTCCTTGCCCTCTGTTGCCTTTTACTTTGTGCGTATGCAGTGCTTTGTAGGCCCATCTATTGTTGTCCATTCTTTTAAAATGTCCAAATCAAGTTAATCTCCTTTTGGGTACTTTATCGACAATTGTTTCTGTGGATCCTATCTGTTGTCAGATGTCTTCATTTCTCAATTTTTGTATATATTTTACTATACTTAGATGTCTCCATACAAGTGCACATTTACTGTAATTCGTCATCCCATTCAGCACGAAAGACAATAAACATCGGCGTCCATTTGCGTATATTTCACTATGAATATTGAACACACCCGATGAAGGACATTATCCAGGAAACATAGTCTCTAACTACTTCAAACAGAATATACTCTGGTCGTCTTCGTGCTGGAGTCTTTGCAAAGTAATTATTAAGCGAAACCGACTAGAAGACTCGGTTTTTATCATTGATCTCGTTTAGAGGTATTTTAAATTATTGATTATGATACTTACCATAATAAGGCTTCTTTATTATAGAAATTGCGGCTGCCTTATAATATAATATAATATAATATAATATAATATAATATAATATAATATAATATAATATAATATAATATAATATAATATAATATAATATAATATAATATAATATAATATAATATAATATAATATAATATAATATAATATAATATAATATAATATAATATAATATAATATAATATAATATAATATAATATAATATAATATAATATAATATAATATAATATAATATAATATAATATAATATAATATAATATAATATAATATAATATAATATAATATAATATAATATAATATAATATAATATAATATAATATAATATAATATAATATAATATAATATAATATAATATAATATAATATAATATAATATAATATAATATAATATAATATAATATAATATAATATAATATAATATAATATAATATAATATAATATAATATAATATAATATAATATAATATAATATAATATAATATAATATAATATAATATAATATAATATAATATAATATAATATAATATAATATAATATAATATAATATAATATAATATAATATAATATAATATAATATAATATAATATAATATAATATAATATAATATAATATATAATATAATATAATATAATATAATATAATATAATATAATATAATATAATATAATATAATATAATATAATATAATATAATATAATATAATATAATATAATATAATATAATATAATATAATATAATATAATATAATATAATATAATATAATATAATATAATATAATATAATATAATATAATATAATATAATATAATATAATATAATATAATATAATATAATATAATATAATATAATATAATATAATATAATATAATATAATATAATATAATATAATATAATATAATATAATATAATATAATATAATATAATATAATATAATATAATATAATATAATATAATATAATATAATATAATATAATATAATATAATATAATATAATATAATATAATATAATATAATATAATATAATATAATATAATATAATATAATATAATATAATATAATATAATATAATATAATATAATATAATATAATATAATATAATATAATATAATATAATATAATATGATATAACAAGGTTTAAAGTGGTTCAGTAGGGACTGCCCTGTGTGAGAACCACTGTTGTTCCTGTCCAATCTAATACCCTAAACTACTGAGGTTTATTTTGAACTCGCTTACAGTTGTAGTCATTACTATCCCCTCATCCAGTTCATTCCATCTGTCCACCACTCTTGCACTAAAAAAATGCTGTTTATGTCTCCCAACCTGTTTCTTGAACAGTTTCATGTTGTGTCCTCTGGTTCGATCATACTGCTTCATTGTAAAAAATCTTTCTCTTGGCATTTCCACTTTGTTTGTTAGTATTTTGTATGTCTCGATCAAATCCCCTCTCTCTCTTCTTTTTTCCAGGGTTGTCAATCCACAGTGGTTTAGCCTTTCCTCATAGGTTAGTTTATGATATCCTTTGATCATTTTTGTTGCTCTGTGTTGCACTCTTTCTAGGGTCTCTATGTCTTTCTTCAGGAATGGACACCATGCTTGAACACAATACTCTAAATGTGGACGTACCAATGTCTTGTAAAGTCTTATTATTACATCCTTCTCTCTGCTCACTATCGTTCTTTTGATCATACCTAGAATTTTGTTGGCCTTATTAGCTGCCTCTGCACATTGCCTAGATGGCTTTAAGCTGTTATGCATGATGACCCTAGATCTTTCTCCTCGTTTGTAACTTTTAGTGCCTTCCCACATAACTTAAATTCATGATCTGTTCCCTTCTTCCCAATGTGCATCACCGAGCATTTATCTGTATTAAAAAGCATTTGCCAATCTGCCGACCACTGGGATAGTCTATTAAGGTCTTGTTGTAAAATTTTTGCTTCTGCTTCACTATCACTCAGTCCACACAGTTTTATGTCATCAGCGAATTTTGAAATTTTTGACATTATATCATCATCGATGTCGTTGATGTATATTAAAAACAATAGAGGTCCCAACACTGAACCTTGTGGCACCCCACTTATGACCTCAGCCCAATCTGAATACTTGCCTCTTATACCTACCTTCTGTCTTCTGCTCTGAAGCCAATTTTTTATCCATCCAAGAACTTTACCTCTAATTCCACTGGCCTGAAGCTTGAATGCCAGTCTTGAATGAGGTACTTTATCGAATGCTTTTGCAAAGTCCAGGTATATTACATCAACTGCTTTTCCCTCGTCTAGCTTGTCATGAATCTCCTCTAAAAAGTCTAGTATGTTTGTTAAGCAAGATCTTCCTTTAATAAACCCATGCTGGTTATCCTTTAAAATCTTGTGTCTCACTTGTGCCTTGAATGGACAGACTAACTTAACACTGTGTCACTGTTCAGTTTAGCACGTAGGCCTGTCTAAAGTCAGGCGGTACAACGCTAAGCAGAATGAAGTATGTATGTATGCGCAGTTGACTCGTTCTACAACCTCAAAAAGCGATAATTATAAATCGCTTTCGATAGTCTGAATGGGTACTAAATACAGGGTAGCGCAAAAGACCGGACTAGTCACATTTAGGTTTGGCATTTAATATAGTCCGGTTTATTGCGCCACCCTGTAGCGGCAATAAAATTAGACGGAGTGCGTTCTAGATCTAAAAAGACCTTTAGTCTATTGTTTTAGGTGATTCTAGAATGAGAAACTCATATTACACTGGTCAACAAGGCTTTCGTTTCCTGTGCAATTTCTGCTGTACCAGTTAGGTTTTGTCAGCTGATCACAGGAATAATTTAGAAATTTTCCAATCACGTAAGGCTTTTGAGTGACATCCGCCATTAACCTAGAGTAAGTTGACAACCAAACGTCTAGACATACACTTCACCTGCTCATCATCGTTTTTACCACCGACGTCTGTTGAAAAACGCTGAGTCGACATTAGGGTCTCAAACGCGACTAGAATCGTTCCGTCAGCGTACCCGCTCCATGGTTTATAATGGACATATTTAGAGACATTTAAGAAGAGTTTTACAGTAGGTCTCCATTGAATTGTCATTAATACATGTATATAATTATTATGGTAAACTCTTTGCTGATATGTCTGTATGAAAGAAGAAATATTTTAATCTGATCATTAAAAAATAATCTATTTCCAAAATACGAAGAGGCTATCAAAGTGAATATTTATTTAGTTTCTTTTTGGGATTGTGTTCAATTGAATAAGATATGTTTACTCCTGCACTTGTTTTTCTATCGCAGTACTGTATTTTATCAACTAAATCTGCTGAGATCGCAAGAGAACGTAGTTCTTGATGATTTATCTTTTAATGGCGCGGGAAAGAGATTGTTTGACACACTCTGAGTCACTATTAACTGCAGAGAAATCATTTATTAAACAGTTTATTGCATAATTATCACTCAAACACTCCACTTAGAAAAGTTAGGGATTCGTTAAATTTCGTAACTCACTTTTTGTTGTTACGCTGATTCTAATTCTAATCAAATTGATCTTATAGTCCCGTTGCAAATTAAATTTAGCAGCTCAAATTTAAACTACTGTAAAGGATGAATATTGCAGGTAATGGTCTTGAATTGAATATACACATATTTACAAGGATTATTGCAGATTAGAATCTGTACCCACACTGGTCAACATGAGCTCTACCTTCTGGAAAAATTATGTTTATCTTATGGAACTCCACCTATTTATTGATCACATAAATGAGATCTGTTTTGCTCTGGCTAGCAAGTTTTTAAGAAAATGACGTTTTCTCCATTTTTAGAATACGATTTTTCATGATGACGACAATATTTGCAATTTATGTGGCTTGTTTACTTAGTAGAATTCTTGGCTATAGACGTTGTCTTAACTGATGTCTGAGGATTGCCTATTTTTGTGATTTACTTTTCATTTTAGTATAAAATCATTCGAACTGTGTCAAAATATAGTGTGTGTGTGTGTGTGTGTTAATGACCGCGATACATTCTGCTATATATGCGGAGATTATAACCTGAAGAACCAGTGGAAGCTAATAAGTCCACTTATTAAGAAGGCCTATGTACTACATTTTGGATGCAAGTTAGACAATCAAGGCAACAGCTGGGCACCACTCATTTATTGTAGTACGTGTGCTGCTAATTTCAGAAAATGGTTGAATGGATCAAGACAATCGATGCCGTTTGCTATACAAATGATCTGGCGCGAACAGAAAGATCACTTCAGAAAGTTCAGAGACTGTTATTTTGTTTGGCACATGTTTCTGACAACTTTGCTTAGCACAAAAAAGACAATCCAGTATCCTAATTTACCACAGGAATGCGACCAGTGCTCCATTATGACACTGTTCCTGTGCCAAGGCCACCAACTGTATTGACGATTGACGATGACGCATGTGAAATGTCTATTGTTGACGTATTAGGGCATCATATCGATGTTGAGTGTGACATTGACAATGATCCAGATTTTTCAATAGTTGGACATGGTCAACCGTATCCGATAAAACAGAAAGAAAGAAATGATCATGTAGGCCTACTGGATTTTAACTTGTCTAAAACTAACAGAGAACAGAGAACTTCGCTGCTTCAAGAATTGAATCTAGTCCGTGGCACAGAAATCGCATTGTTCCAAAGTTGCCATAATGATTTTATAAGGGTTTTCAATAAAGATTACACTCCGTTTTTGGTATGATGCCAATGGTCTACTCCGTTGCAACCATGTCCCATCTGAATGGTGTGTCTACTTATTGATTCATCTGTACTCAAAAATGCTTTGAAAAAAATTGAAAATCCCACACTGATTTTAGCCCCAGATACAATAATAAGCCCTGTTCCAACAGCAAAAAATCTTGGATTTACTTTTGACTCCTCCCTAAATTTTGAAGCTCACATATCTCAACTATCAAAAACCTGTTATGCTCACATTCGTGATCTACGTCGCCTTCGTCCCTACCTTGATATTAAAACTGCTTTCACTATTGCCACTTCAATAGTTCACTCTAAGTTAGACTACTGCAACTCACTGTTTCACAATCTTCCAAAGGCTTCCATATGTAAACTCAATCGATTCAAAATGCCTTAGCTCGTGCAGTAACTAAATCGCCTAAATTTTGCCACATTACACCATTACTCAAATCTCTCCACTGGCTCAAAATAACAGAACGCATTGAATATAAAATAATATCGATGACTTATAACTCACTCCATACATCAAAACCAGTCTACCTAAGAAATCTGATAATTCCACAACAACCTGGATCTACTAGATCCTCTTCTCATGTAACTCTCCTTCGACCTCTGAATCAATCATCTCTCAAAATTTGCAATCGTGCTTTTTCATATGCGGCACCTGAGCTTTGGAACTCAATTCCAATATACCTTCGCTGTCTACATCAAAGCCAAATAACAAACTCTGAGTCACAATTTTCTCCCCTTCTTGCAACATCTCCTCATGTTTTTCTTTCTAAACTAAAATCATTTCTCTTTATAAAATCATTTCCTCCATAGCTATAGCGTCCTGCCCACTCGCCCTTTTGATTAAATGACCCGGCATGAATGACCCACCTTTGGCTATGCGCTATAGCTACTTCATTTGAGATTGAGCGCATAGGAATAAGGAGCTACTTTGGTGCATCTTTTGAAAGCGCTTTAGAAATTAACGAGATTTTACTTACTTACTTACTGAGTCCAAAACTGCTATTATAACACAATGGAAATGTCTATCCATCAGTGCCAGTGGGATATGCAATGTACACGAAAGAAACTTACTGTATAACCAGTGTTGTTAAGTATCTAAGATACATGTATCTAGATACATATCTTAGATACAAAAAAGTATCTTGCATCTTGTATCAAGATGCGTTTTCAAAAGTTTCTAGTATCAGTATCTTTGATACAAAATAGAGAATTTGTATCAGTATATTTAAATTCGATACAAGTTACTTTTAAAATCTCAAATGAGATTGACTATAGTGGATATTGGTGATGTATGTAAGGACATTTCAAATATACTTTAAGAAATATATAATTTGATTAATATTACAATCTCTATGGTTGTTAATTTGTATTGCATCTATGACTATTTCTCTCCATACTAAGTTCATTTTGAGATAAACTTTTCTTGGTTATTTTTATCAATACTAACGTCTAAATAAAGCATCTTTAAAGTATCTTGTATCAAGATACTTTCTATTTGTATTTGTATCTTGATAATTTTGATATTCTGTATCAAGTACCTGTATCTTTGATACAGTTCTTTACAGGTATCTGTATCTCTATCTAGGATACATTTGAAAAGTATCTTTAACAGCACTGTGTATATCAATGTGGATAAGTTGCCTATATGCCATCCAGTGCAAGTCATGATTGGGACATTTGCGATGATTTAAAAGTTGTTGCCCTTGCAACATGCACCAAATCCTGCTGGTTTCTCTGTGAATGTGAAAGTCGAGAAAAATAGCGCATTACTCTTCAAAAGATTGGCCTCTTCGTCAGACCCTAGAGCCAGGCAAAAAGAACGCAGCACATAACCCTCTCGTTGATCCTGGCAAAGCTTACCTGCCGCCGGTACACATCTAACTTGGACTGATAGAGTATTTCGCAGAAGCACCGAACAAAGATGACAGAGGTTACAAATTTTTAGAGCGAAATTTCCTCGCATCAATGACGTTAAGACAAAGTAAGGCATCTTTGTTGGCCTTCAGATCGTGGATATTGGGTCAGATAATCATTTTGATGAGCTCCCTGACGATGATTGGCTGATAGGCTGGAAATTATTGCAAGAAGTCGTCAACAAATGTTTAGACATCAATAAAGAATGCAACTACGGTGAACTGGTTCGAAAGATGCTTCAGGCATTTCAGAGTATGAAGCGTAACATGTTACAAATTAATTTCTCGCATTCTCATCTCGATCTCTTTCCAAATAATCTTCGGAGCGGGTATGGGTTGGGGCCTGGGCGGGGATGTGTTGGGGCCGGGGCGATTGGGAGAGGGATGAGGAGAGGGAAGGGGGATGGGGAGAGGGATGGGGAGAGAAAGGGGAAATGGGGTTTGGGGCCGGAGCGGGAATGGGTTGGGGCCTGGGCGATTGGGAGAGAGATGGGGATTTAAGCTGCAATTAAGACGCTTCGTTAAACGCTCCGTTGATAATACAGTTTTAATTAAACAATATTTGGTTGTCAATGACAACAGCGTCTTGCAATATCTGCCGTCGGACGGACGGACGGACGGACGGACATCGAGAATTATATATATAGATTAACAAACCAAGCTACAGTGGCAACACTAGTAACACGGACAAAGACGCGTTAGCTAGACCAGGGTTGTCCAACTGGCGGCCCGCGGGCCGGATCCGGCCCGCGAGACAGTTTCATCCGGCCCACCACCGAGTTTTGGAAAATAACAATTTTAGCTATAGGACCGGCTATTACCGTTATTTTTAGGACTAGGAGATTACCAAAATTGCTTACGTATCCACAAGACATAGAACAAGAATAAATAACAATGTGTAATGCTATGTTTCATTGTGTTCTTTACCTACAGTCCTACACTTTCAATTTACACTGTTAATCTTAGACTTATAGACGTAGTCTTAGACCAAGGTATTACCGGTACTTGTAATCATGTGCGGCCCGCGACGTTGAGTTTGTGGTCCAATGCGGCCCGCCATTTGATTTGAGTTGGACACCCCTGAGCTAGACTCTCTCCTCCCGGGCTGCCAAAGTAATTGGCGCCGCACGGGGAACATTATCAATAGCCCTTAATACGTCACATATAAAACAGTAAGCATTTGACACTTTATCTGGCTCCAAAACTAATCCGCTTTCGATTCGCTGCGCTTTGTTCTACCGCTTCACGATAATAGCTACGACAGTGCCAAAAAAGCATATCATATCCGGACGCAGTCACTACAGCAGGCTGGCCGCTGCCGTCGTCCGTCCTTTCCTCCGTTCCGTTCATCGTCACTGCAGTCCTGTCAGTCTCCTAGATAGTCACGCCTCGGGAGCCCCGTCAACTGCGCGCATCGGACAGTCAGACGGTATGGTCTTCAGTAGAAGTTTCGCTTCGTGCAGCCTCCGTCCAACATGCGACGGTCGTCTGCGGTAGGAAAATCCTAGTTTCTTCGACCGAAAGCTATCCCGGGGACCTATAGTTTCTGATTTTCCCCCAAACGTCCCGATCTCAAGTGGACGTGGCGATTCGAATCGTTTTACCGAAGTCCTAGCGTTTTGAAATCAAAGCTCTCGAGGACTATTTTTGTCGGAAAAGTAAATTTTCACTGTACGGGAAATACCCATAATAACCATTGTTTAACCTCCTATCCTAGCGCATCTCCGTCCGTTTACAGGAATTAAAACTTAATTAAATTAAATTATAACAATTAGCAATAATAACACTGGTCAACAAGGTTTTTGTTTCCTGTGCAATTTCTGGTGTTCCAGGTAGATTTTGTCATGCTGATTACAGGAATAATTTTGAAATTTTCCTATCACGTAGGTTTTTTGAGAAAAAGCTGATTTTAAATTTTAAAATTATAAGAATTTTAAAATCGTGGTTTTCGAGAGTTATCTGAGTTATGGGTATTCAGGTTAGGCAAGAATCTTATGTGACCGCCATAACAGATGTAATATGCACTCCTGACTCACTTAACTACATGGATTTTGAAAATTAGTATAATTAGGCATGTCCAGACATGCCCAGACGCGCCCAAACCTGTCTTCAAGACTACATGCCTAGCATGTATTGTTGCTATGGTTACGCAGTCCTATATAAATACCAAGCAGCACTAGAAAGCAGCTGCAGTCTTTCTATTTGATGAGATATAACTGTTTAGTTAAAGGCTGTGAATTGAATATATTAACTAATTTAATTAAAGTTTCTGAAATGTCGCGTCGTTGTCGCAATAGCAGTGAAACGTTCTGCTACATCTGTGGAGAGTTTACGTTGAAATCACAGAAGCGGAGTATGACAGCAATCATAAAGAAAGGATATGAGTTATATTTTGGATGCAAAATTGGCGACCAGGACAAAGTATGGGCACCTCATATATGTTGTTCATCTTGTGCTACCAGTCTGCGAGCTTGGCTTGCAGGTAAGCGTCCATCCATGCCATTCGCCATACCAATGGTATGGAGGGAGCAGAATAATCATGTAACGGATTGCTATTTATGCATGACGAATGTTACAGGATTTTCTTCAAAGAATAGGAAGTCTATTGAGTATCCTAACCTTGCCTCGGCAATGAGACCAGTTCCACACGACGAGAGTCTTCCTGTTCCAACCCTCCCCGAGTTTTGGACAATGGAGGACGAGGACGAGCATGCAGAGACAGATGAAATGCTGCAGATAGTTGATGATTCAACTACGGAAGACTCAGAGTTTGAGCCATCGACATCCAGCAATCCTCATTTGATTTCTCAGGCAGAGCTCAATGATCTGGTCAGAGACTTAGATTTGTCAAGAAATCAAGCAGAATTGCTTGGATCTAGGTTGCAAGGATGGAATCTGCTCTCTCCAGGTACAAAAATTTCAGTATTTCGTAAACGGCATGAAGACTTGACTCGATTCTTCAAACAAATCGACAGTCTTACTTTTTGCATTGACATCGATGGATTGCTTTCTGCTTTCAGCTGTAAGCACAATCCATCCGAATGGCGACTTTTTGTTGATTCTTCGCTGTTAAGTTTAAAGGCTGTTTTGCTGCACAATGGCAATTCATACCCTTCAGCACCCATTGGGCATGCTGCTTACATGAAGGAAACATATGAAAACATGCAGCTGTTATTGAAACACATAGAATACTCGAGATACAACTGGAATATATGTGGAGATCTGAAAGTTGTTGCAATTCTACTCGGTCTGCAGCTAGGCTACACAAAGTACTGCTGCTTTTTTGCGAGTGGGACAGCCGAGCTAGAGATTCACATTATGTGAGAAAGGTCTGGCCACCTCGCAGGGACTTGGTTCCAGGACAGAAGAACGTTAAACATGATCCTCTCGTTGATCCGAAGAACATTTATCTCCCACCTTTGCACATCAAACTTGGGTTAATGAAAAACTTTGTCAAAGCAATGAACAAAGAAAGTGAAGCCTTTACATACTTACGACAGAGGTTTCCACGCACCAGTGATGCTAAAATAAAAGAAGGCGTTTTTGTTGGCCCACAGATTCGAGAGATGCTCAAGGACAGTCACTTTGAGGGCCTTCTGCAGGGTGCCGAGCATGTTGCCTGGACAGCCTTCAGGGATGTTGTTGCTAACTTTCTGGGCAACTACAAGGCGCCAAACTATGTTGAACAAGTTGGAAATCTGCTACAAGCTTATAAGGCAATGATATGCAACATGTCACTGAAGATACACTTCCTTCATTCTCACTTGGACTTCTTCCCAGACAATCTCGGCGCCGTCAGTGATGAACATGGTGAAAGATTTCACAAAGACATTGCCAGCATCGAGAAACGCTACCAGGGAAAGTGGAGACCGTCTATGCTCGGAGACTACTGTTGGTCACTGATACGTGAAACACAGGACAGTGACTACAAACGAAAATCTACAGCAAAACATTTCTAATTTTCTCATGTCTTGTCATTATTGCCTAGATCCTTCTGTAGGATTAGGTTGCAGAAGACGTTACAATACTAAATGCTAAATTGTCGATTTCTTAAAAACCTTACGTGATACAGAAATTCTAATTACATATTTGTGTTCAGCAAGTCAAAATCTATTAGTTTCACCAAAATTTGTAGAGGAAACAAAAACTTGCATAAAATTTGTTGACCAGTGTAATTAACTAAAAATACTCTCGCCACCAGTGGCAACCGTCACACTGTCTGAACGCATTCCTTAACCGGCAATAGACAATGATAGGGTCTAATATATTTTCGTGGAGTTTGATGATATTTGGTGTCATAATTCAGTACATTATACACTCGAAATGACAATGGGAAGTGATGTCGAACGTACAGGGTTGTTGCAGTATTTAGATTAAATAAGCACTTTCGTTGTGTGCTTGAATGAAGTTCGTTTTGAAAACATTTGGTTAAATGAAAATTAAACGCTGGGTGTTTATCAGACATCGATTTAAATATATGTACATGTATAATGCATATTTTGAAGGTGCGATTGCAGGGTTGTTGCAGTATTTAGATTAAATAAGCACTTTCGTTGTGTGCTTGAATGAAGTTCGTTTTGAAAACATTTGGTTACATGAAAATTAAACGCTGGGTGTTTATCAGACATCGATTTAAATATATGTACGTGTATAATGCATATTTTGAAGGTGCGATTGCACTTTCACGTTTTCATCTGGTCGGGTCAGGACGGTATGGATTAGGTTGGGTCAGCAGACAAGAAATTGATTTGGTGAGTTGGGTTGGGTTCAGAAAACTGACCCATGGACAACTCTGGTTTGACAGAGGCTACTGCTTTAAATGTGTTAGGCTACCTCTGAAAAAGCTTACATGCCAGATGAATTCTCATTTTACCAACGTGTTCAGTATAGGTTACATTGATTAAGAACCGTCCATTTTTACTTCGGAGACAAAAATTTACTTTGAATTTTTGTGACCAGTGGAATCAAAATGAAAATACCAACAGCCACAAATGATCTTATAACCATGATGTCATAAATGATTAATAATATAGTGTGTCTTTAACAGATTATTTACAATAATTTTCGACCATGACTTCCCTGATTGTCAAGTCACCAAGCACCAATGTTTCTTTGACGAGATGAGATGATCTATTCGTTCCAATGGAACTCTTGACGAATGGATAGATATGGGCCAAATGGTCGCATGAAATTTTAATTATGTCATGGATTCCCCTTTTCCAAAACATGGCTCCAATATCGACTGTTGCACATTGAGGCGTCAGCGAAGGATTTTACGACGGCCGAACTGTTGCATGGCGCTGGCAAGAACAGTTCTCCATAGGGTCTTCTGTGCAAAGGAAATACGTCCCGCTTTAGCCAGATGTCTTGATCCTGCCATTGAGGTGTGGCGGTCCAAACATGGGTTTCGTTCTCGAGATAAAGGAAAATATCTATGAACGGAGTCTTGTATTCGTAATTGATCAGACGTCCTTGACTTGGATATAGTTTCCAGTACTTTCTCGTGAGTGGTTTCATCGCATATAGTTTGAAATCTGGACTCAATTTAGACAGAACATCCAAGAGAATGTCTTCTTCGCTTGCTTTGACTATGACGTCGACGTCATCGTCCCAAGGAATGGGACCGTGGTGTCGAAGAGACCCAAGTAAGGCACCGGCCATAAGGAAATACGTCAGATTGGCCGCTTCAACGGTCTCTACAAATGTTTGAAGCATTCTGTCAATAAGTTGGCGCTCCTTTGAGTCCATGGGTGAGGCAAAGACCCTTGCTTCGAGAGACGTCCAGTTGTACGGACAAATGATGGCCTGATTGGTGATGTTGCATGTGGAGCCTTTCTCTTTTGAATAGTCATCGGTGCGACGTTGAACAGTGAAGTTATAATTATGATAATAATTGTAAATGTAGTGATTTAAGTTCAGGACTAAGACCAGAAAGTTGACGATGAAGATCCTGTTGCAAGTGCAGCATCGAATCGCTCCTCGGACATTCATAGCGAATCAAGAAGCGAGAGACCAGATCCTGAACCTAAAAGACGACGACATCGTATAACATCACATTCGACTCAGTGGTGTAGCCGAGAGCCACAAAGGAATAATATTCCAGATAAGTAATATGTTAATTATACTAAATTCAATTGAGCTTGCCTAAAAAAGTTTTGCTAAACTGCAACTATCTAAAGTAAGTAAAGTAAAGTAAAATCTCGTGGATTTCTATAGCGCCTTGGAAAGGAGCGCAACAGTAGCTGCTTATTCTTAGGCGCTCAGCCTCTCTTAAAATAGCTATGGGGAAGGTATGCGATCAGGAAGGCAATAGTCAATATCCGAAGGGCAGTGCGGCTAGGTTGTTTCAGCTATGGAGGAAATGATTTAAGAAACAGGAAGGATTTAAGCTTAGACCTGAAGACTTGAGTAGATAGTGCAGGATTTATAGGAAACGGGGACTGAGATTTTATTGTTTGAAAGTGTCCAAGTGTGCGAATGGAAGCTGTAGTTTAAATTTAAATTCGAATTACTAAGAGATAACCTACACGATCGGTGGCTAGAGATATATTCACTACACCACTAAAAGAAAGTCAAATTGTAAAGCTGCTCGTTATATCAGCGCAATAATATTGTCTAGTATGCCTACTTGTCTATATCTCTCTAATGCAAAGCGCCATCTACAGGATATCTAAGGTATAGGCTCAGGGGACATTTTAGCTAATTATTATCTAATTACTACTTAGGCTGGACTTCAGTTTAGTCTATAAATAATTATTATCTATTTAAGTCTCATTTTTACGTTTTCGCCACAAAATATCTTAATATATATACTACTACTAAGGGGCGGGAAGATAGCAGAGTGGTAACAACGTTGGAAGATGGAGCAGGAGGTCGCGGGTGCAACTCCCGCAGGAGCCCCTACGGTCGACTCAGCCTTACTCGCCAGAGGGCGGTTATAACATCAAAATTGAGGATCGGCGTTCGCTGCGAAGTAAAGCGCAGACCTAGGTGTTTGACTGGCAACTTACTCTTGGTTAATGGCGTATGCCACCTGCGTCGCTGTATGCCTAAGAGACCGGAGATCAGCACCGGCCCCAAAGCTCAAATTCGGGCATAGGGAAACTTTACTTTACTACTTAGGCTGGACCTCAGTTTATTCTATAATTAATTATTATCTATTTAAGTCTCATTTTACGTTTTCGCCACAATGTATCTTATATATATACATATTATACAGTATATATTGTAGTCCATAAACTACAAAAGCTAAAGGTTAGGGGTTGGATAAGAGACGAGCATAACGAACATTTTTAAAAGGGTAAATTGAGAGGCATAGGCCTACATCTAGTTAGAATACCTTTTACTAACCTTATTTGGTGAAACAATCAGTCCGACTGTCAAAAAATTAATGACAAAATTCTCGGAAAACCAATTCGAATTACTAAGAGATAACCTACACGATCGGTCAATATAAATATATTCACTACACCACTAAAAGAAAGTCAAATTGTAAAGCTGTTCGTTATATCAGCACAATAATATTGTCTAGCATGTCTGCTGAATGGCCTGATGATTTTGTGTTTTCAATACTCCTCTATACACCTTAACAACCATCGCCTGACTAAAATCTGACTCAAAATATTGCCAACACTTACATCGATGTGCTTCAACACGTGGGCTCTACTATGCTCCAGCATCTAGCTTCATCTTATCGAAAGCATTCTATAAAAAACGCGAGTTTTATGTTTTACATGAAGATCTGTACATCGATTCGAATTAATTTAGGTTATCGATTTCGATTGAATCTCACGTTGTCCTTGATATTCTCTGCCCAAATCAGGATCAGACTGCTACCTGCCGCTGCGCAGCCAGTATTGGCGTCATAAGTTTCAATTAACATCACATAAAATATTTTTGCTGCGTAAAAATGAATCCTGTAGTCGGTCTACCTCTATGTTTTTATGTTATAGCCTGCTTCATTTTCAATATGACAAGCAAGATTTGACCTCGGCTTCACTTGTCAAAGGACAATTCAGAGTTCCTAAGCAGAACCGTCGGAACGAATTTTCAGCAAGGGGTGCAGATTTTCTCCAGGTAAAAGCAGTAGCGTCATTTCACACTTTTCTTGATGGCGAGATAATTTTTTGCAATTTTGTCAATTTTAGTACCAATTTTAGCAAATTTTGTCAATTTTTGCAAATTTTTGCAATTTTTTGGCGATTTTTTGGAAATGTTCGCAATTTTGAGTCAAATTTAGCAAATTTAGGCAATTCTTGGGCCAGTTTAGCAAATTTTGGCAATTTTTGGGCCAATTTTAGCTGGAAGGGGTGCAGAGGGAGTGCAGCCCATCTTCTTTCCAAGGGGTGCACTGCACCCCCTGAACCCCCACTTCGGGCGGGCCTATTCCTAAGGCTACAAACTGAAGCCACTTTGGGCAAGAGGCAACAAAAATCCTTCAAAATCTTTCCATAGACTGATGCCTAGATAGAGCAGAGGATGGGAAAATTACATAGCAAGGTTCGATCAAATAATCTTTTATATAATAAACAAAATATTTTAAAAGTTTATCACACATTGTATGTTCGCCGTGATAGTGACAGAACACAATTTTAGAATGTGACTTTTCATGATGACGACGATATTTGCAATTAACAAATTCAAAATGCGACTCGCTGTATTTCATAATGTCAGATTCTCTTTGGGCTCTGCGTTTTGCGATAATCTGCGCCGGACAGTTTTTCTTGCTTCGTGATTAAAAATTAACTAAAGATTATAACATTGTAATAGATTTAGTACGAAATAAATCCGATCTTAAACATACTGTCAGTAACTGTGTCAACCGTCAAACATTCAAAGTTTAATTTTGTCTTCAACGATTGGCCAGAATTTATTTACGGCGTTGCAACGATATATGACGTCACTGCTGTATGCGTCACTACGTCACTGTCTGACCTTGCTCTAGGATGCTTGCAGCGCGTGCTGTTCGGGGTTTTACTTTAATTTTCTCAGTATCTGGGTCACATCTTCTGACTAAGTCGGCAAGAACACAAGATCAAAAGGGGCTGCAAAGTGACGTCGCTATATTTTTAGCGACGTCAATTTGCCGCCCCTTGACATTTGCTGCCCTAGGCAGTCGCCTAGTTTGCCTATCCCACGATCCGCCCCTAGTCCTAAGATTCCGCAGTTATGGTGTTTTATCCACTTTCAGTTAACACTAAGTTCGCAGGGTCGCGACACCTTCTAGAACTGCCAAAGTGGGTCGCGGTTCCAAAAAGTTTCGGTTTAAATTCTGGCCTATTGTGTCTAACATATAGATAACTTTATATATATACACTTTATACAGCATGTACTGTATACAATGGCGTATGCTCTAGTTAGTCTAGTACCTGTTCAGCTGTTTTTGTAATACAGGTACCTTTATAGGTTTGCACCTTGATTCGCAGGTGAGCAGACAATAACTCTTGTTAGCATATGGCGATCGCAATCGCGGTGTGGTTAATGTGATAGCCTACATTGTTTATTAACCAGCCTTTTTATTATTTGTCAAACCGCACATATTTTAAGAACACTTTGAATAAAAATCTGTTGCGTTTCAAAAACAAATTCATTTTGGTCTCATATAGACCGAAAGTGGCGGCTCCAGGATTTCTTGGTGGTGTGATGAATGTATTCATAGAAAGTTGGTGAAAGGGGGATGAAAATAGAAGGCAAAAATGAATAAACTTTGCCGAAAAAAGCTGAAAAGGAGAATTATTTTATTCCTAATTTTACTACACTTTTAGCAAAAAAGGTCATCCGCAGTTAGTTTTACTAGACTTTTACCCAAAAATAGGTTTCACAAGCAAAAAAATAGTAACTCCGGGAGTCCGGTGGGGGATACATCCCCACAAATCCCCCCACGTGGAACCGCCACTGTAGACCCAGACGAATCATGCATGAAACTGCAGTTACAGTACAGTAAAGCATTATAAGAGAAGTCACGAATACATTTTTAAAAGATTAACACGATAAGGAATCCAGTTGTATTGCATGTTGAGTATTGAATTCAACTGAACCCATAGGTCCAATTTTAACTGCAATCTAAAACGCTTCTATAGCGCCAATGATAATCCACCTAGCATCGCATTCAAGTGACAGAACAATGCAGTTTTTTAAATTTTCGGAAATCCTGGCTACGCCACTGATCAGTAGGCATCGAATTGAAATGCATCAACATGAACTCTTAATATATCGAAAGCTACAGTACTGCGACTGCTTCGTTATCATCATCTAACTCGTTCGCAACATTACGCATAACAATTACAGTACAAGCTGTCAGTATCAGTAACCCTTCTCTCGCAATACGTGACCATCTACAGCGATGACCGCTGCATGACATACGTGACGGCCTCTGGCAGAGTTCCACGAGAGAGAGAGAGAGAGAGAGAGAGAGAGAGAGGAAGGAGGGAGAGAGAGAGAGAGGGTGGGGAGACAGAGAGTCCACGTTTCTATTGAAACAATGACAACATGCGGAACCCCGCTCAAAAGCCAAACGAGTCTCATAGAAAAACACCATCGAGTCTGGATTCACTCCAAGTATTCTTGGCCGCATCATGTCGCCGGCCAAGTTCCAATAGGCCGCGACCTGTATAAAAGCCCGGCGATCTGCCGATAGAGACATCACAGTTTCTGTTCTCTCTCTCGTCTGCAACATGAAGTCGATCGCGCTGTTCACCGTCTGCTTAGCACTGGCCTTTGCCGGAAGAATACCAGACGGTTACAACACCGGACAGTACGCTTTCCACGGGCGCTACGAAGGTCCGGCGTTCAATACTACATTACAACAGTAGTATACATTACGAGAAACAGACTATATGGTTATACATAGAAATAACGTGATTTAAAATGGTTTAGGAGATCTGTGTGCAAAGTACTATACAGTCAATAATTGATCTCAACGTTTAATGCTGACAATTTCCTTTTTCAATGTTACATTTTTCACGCCGATCTTTCAGTCAATCGTCGCTTTGTTTGTGGAAGACATTCCACCAGCTGGAAGAGGGCTAATTTATCGTCATCACTGCATGAGGGAGCTATAGAAGTCTTTAGCGCTGGTAATTGTACTTAAAGATCGTGTTATTTCCGAGTTATTTGCGGTATTTTAAAGGCAAATGCGGTAACGACGGTTTCTACTACCGTGACCATCACTCGTTCGTCATCTGTTCCAACGGTAACGCCTACGAACAGCCATGCGCACCTGGTTCACGTAACTCCGCCTACGATCACTATCACCATGGCAACCAATACTACTACCGGGACTTCTGTGACGTCAACCTCGTCGACTACGGCGCCGGAATCCCCTACGGATACGGTCACCATGCCGACGGTTACGGACATGACGATCGTCACATTGGAGACGGGTACGGATATGACGATCGCCACCATGGAGACGGGAACGATGGATATAGCGATCGTCGCCATGGAGACGACTACGGACATGGCGAACTTCATGACGACGCCTATGGATACGATAAAAAATACTAAATAAAATTTCTTAGTTAAGAGTTCGATGGACTGTCTAAAAATAATTTTCGGATTTGAATATTTAGAACTCAAATTAAAGAAAGTCTCGACGACGTTTCTATTTACCTTTGATTTGTCGTAATGAAATTTGCGGGCACAGATTGATCTTCTTAGGGCCAGAGTATTGGAGTTCATATACAAGGCACAAGGGACGTTTATAGGATAATTAGCCTATGGCAAGGATCAGAAAATTTAAACAGCAGGTTAGCGAATCTTTAACTAATAGATCATGCCATTTTAATTTTAATGAGACAAGAATAACAATACTCAGCACATTTCTTGCTATTACTGATGCAAAACTTGTCTATGATGCGCTCAAACTCAGTTTCTTGCATCTTCTCTTTCTACGCTGAGTAGAGAGCAAGACCACAGAGGTTTTTGGCGCCCCTTTAAGTGGCGTCTCAGACATCTGCCCTACCATCCCAACTCTAGGTATGCCATTGGGAGACACTAAATTAACTTTTTACTTGAAGAGAGGTAATATTACCAACGTTGAAATTTGAAACAATTAGAAAATCTTTTTCTAAACCTCTGGAACATCTTCAATTAATACTGTGTTATTGGTCTACATGATGCCAACATTCTCTTCACATATTTAACGCCATCGCGTTTCTTTTCCTTGGCCAATGAATATCGTGCGGTGGCGTAGCCATGATTCTCGAAAAGATGGCGGACCCATCGTTTATACAGGAGGTCAACTTCGCAGAGTTCGACCCAAAGTGAACCCACAGTTCAGGCTTTAATTTAAACATTAAAACAACTAGGTAAGTTGGCTGTTGGAGGACACTTTGTAAAATCGAAGAATTGTCAATTTTTGTTTAGAAAATTCAAAGTAACTTCAAATATCATCATCTCATCATCTTTGCTTTCTGCCAGCTCGTCAGCGGCAATAGCTAGACACAAAATGCTTCCAAGAAGTTCTATCTTCTGTCAATCGTCTTCCTTCTACTATTGTAATTCCTTTCATGTTCATGTCTTCTCTGATGTTGTCCATCCACTTTTTCCTGGGTCTTCCTCTTCCTTTGTTTCCTTCTATTTGAGTGTAGAGTGCCTTGTATGGTAGTCTCCTTTCATCCATTCTGTTGACATGCCCATACCATTTTAGTCTTTTTTCTTCTAATTTTGTCGTTTATTGTATCCTTCATGTTGAGACGTTGTCTGATGTCTTCGTTTCTTATTTTTGTAGTCGGGTTACTCCCAGGATTCTCCGTAAGCACGTCATTTCGGCCACCAGTAGCCTCCTTTCGTCTGTTTCTTTCATGGTCCATGTTTCTGCTCCATATATAATTTTTGGAGGAATAAAACGAATAAGTGATGAATTCCAAATGAAAATTACAACCATCAAAATAAAGAAGGCATTACACTAACACAAGATCATGAAATACAAAAGAGATGGAAAGAACATTTTGAAGAACTGTATAACCTAAATACTGCAGCGGATAAAGACATACTACTTCAAGTGCCAAGTACGAATCTTCATAAAACCACAGAAAGCAAACTAAAAGAAGAGGTAGAGCAGGCCATAAAAGAACTGAAAAGGAACAAAGCACCAGGAATAGATGGCATACCTGCAGAACTATTGAAAGCAGGTGGAGAAACAATGACAGACCTGCTCCATGACCTCTTCAATAAAATACACAAAGATGAAACAGTTCCAGATGATTGGGGGGAAAGGAATGATTGTACCCATCTACAAAAGGAAGGGTGAAAAAGAAGACTGCAGTAACTACCGGGGAATAATGCTGTTGAGTACACCAAGCAAAGTCTTCTCCAAGGTACTTCAAAAAAAGAATAAGCAAATATGTAGAAGAAATTATGGGTGAAGAGCAGGCAGATTTCCGTCCTGGGCGAAGTACAATTGATCAACTCTTTGTCATAAGGCAGTTGCTGGAAAAAACAATCGAGGCAAACAAGAGCTGTTACATTAACTACATCGATTACAAACAGGCCTTTGACTCAGTGTGGCAGGAAGGGTTGTGGCAAACAATGAGGCATGCTGGCATTGAAAAAAAACTCATCCGACTAATACAGGCAATATATCAGAAGTCAGAAAGTGCAGTGAAATTAGATACTGAAGTGTCAGAATGGTTTTAGACAAATGTAGGACTGAGACAAGGATGCATGTTGTCTCCAACACTTTTCATTATCATTCTGGATGTAATTTTTAGAATAGCAATTGGAGATCTGGACATAGGCATAAAATGTAGTGGAGAAAAATTAAACAATCTAAAATTTGCAGACGATGTCAGCCTGATAACAGACAACAAATCAGATCTTCAAACACTGACCAATGAAGTCAATCTAACAAGCAAAAGATTTGGACTAACTATCAACCCAAAGAAAACGAAAACCATGGCAGTCAGCAGAAAGGGAAAAGCTCAAATCAAAATAGCACTAGATAACACAACAATAGAACAAGTCGAAAGTTTCACCTATGTTGGAGGTTGGAGGAGAAATTGTCAGTAATGGAAGTCATCAAGAAGACCTAAAACAAAAAATCGCCAAAGGACTACAAACGATGGGGAGATTGCAAAAAATCTGGAGCAGCAAGGGCATAAACTTCAGATATGATACATTACAAAATATATCCCACATCATCTTCTCGCGTAGTCAACGTTGTCACAGAACCGACGACTTTTTGCTGTAGCTGTAGAAAGGACCAGAATTTTAAGGTAATGTCTCTATAATCCTGGACATGTTGCCTAATTCTTTTCTTAATCATTGACTCGATAAACGGTAGATTTGACGAACCATCCTCTGAAAACGCTTAACCTGAAATTTCCGTTTTCAAGTATTTCCTAGGAAAAGTCGTGTTCCAAATTGTTAACAAGCTTATACATGTAAATCCTGCGGTTCAGAAAGTTAATCAACCAACTTTGGGCGACTCTAAACATAACCTTTCTCAGTCAATTTAGTGCATCATCTATTCTACAGTATGATCGTCGTCACACTTGGACCACGATTCTGTGATTCCGCTAATGTATGTGCTCGTGGCTTTTGCATGCATCACAGCCATTTTATTAACATCACACAGACTTAAATGAGAAGGCATTAACTTTATATTGACTTTGTCTATCCAATTTAAATCAATTAAATTATAATAGTTATGAGTAGAGCTGTACCGATTGCGCATTTTGCCGATTGTTCCGATTACCGATTGTTCCGATTGTTAGACAACCGATTGTTTTGCCAATACCGATTATCTGTCGAATTCTCCAAATCAGGCGTTTTTAATGATCATGCAATCAAATTTGCCATAAAAGTGTAGCGTAAATGCACATCCCCTCCGTATGCAGGTTCAAGTCGAGGTTTGCCAAGAGATTCAATGCATAATGTGTGCTTGATCATTAATGAATAATGATTTTGCTATCAATACTTATTATGTCAATTTTTAAGTTTCTATGTTAACATTGTAATTTATAACCGATTGTTCCAATTAGCCTAATAATCGGCCAGAAAACAAGTGTTACCGATTAATCGGTATCGGCACCGGACTGGCACCCGATTACCGATTGTTCCGATTGTCCTAATAATCGGTCCGATTGTGAATATTGCCGATTTATCGGTACAGCTATAGTTATGAGTAAATCGATGATGTATGTATCTACCGTGATGATGATGATGACGACGGCGGTGGTACAAGGAGGAAGGGTTCCAGTTACTGCTTAAAGGTAATTGGAGTTACACTGCAGTGGCGGTTCCACGTGGGGATGAGTGGGGTGCCATTCCCCAACGGACTTCCGGACTTACTTTTTTTGCTTGTGAAACCTATTTTGGGTAAAAGTCTAATAAAACTAACTGCGGATGACCTTTTTTGCCTGTCAACCTATTTTTCGGTAAAAGTGTAGTAAAATTAGGGATAAAATCCCCTATTGTCAGCCTTCTCCGGCAAAGTTTACTTTTTTCCTTCTATTTTCATCCCCCACCACCAACTTTCTATGAATTCATTCATCCATCCCTCCCTGCAAGAAATCCCAGAACCGCCACTGTTACACTATAGTTGGAGCAAGATTCGAACCATGGTCCTCTATGGGCATCAACCCTTGTCATTGCTCAAAGACCATCCTTTTATTGTACAAGTAGAATATGATTCATATGAATTCGAAATATTCGTATTAAAAAGGTTCCGTGCGTCATTCCGTTTGGCACAGTTAATCTAGCGCCAGTTTGACAATGACTTCACAATTAATGACGCTTCTTCGCAAAAAGGAATAACTGTTTGAAAAAGTCATTTAATTTACATTATAGCAATCATTATGTCCGATTTGCGTCGACAAGGCAAATGGAGATTCAAAGGTCAAACTATCAGGGCATTTTAAAATCAATAACAATGCCGAACCAAATTAAAAAGGGTAATGCATTATCAGTAAAGAGCTCCTTTATGTTGTTAACGATAAGCAATATGAACGAATATCAATACTACTACTAATGATAATATTTCTGCAGTCATTAATCTTCTTTCATCTTTCTTCTTTATGGTCCTGCATTCTGACCCATATCATAGTATTGGTTTGAACAGTGTGCTGCCATAATTCTTCATGTTTTATACTATCAAATGCATGTTTGAGGTCGATGAAATTGTGGCATAATAATAATAATAATAATAATAATAATAATAATAATAATAATAATAATAATAATAATAATAATATATCAGCTGGCTATGGAATCTTTGACATAAGTCATCGGTGAATTATTTCGTGTGTTACCGTAAGTTTTAAAAACTCAGTTGTGTCTTTTGTTGTCTATTTCGTATTCTCTTTTGCCCCAAACTTTCATGGTGTTCGTTTCCCAGTTCCGTTTTGGACCGCCGTACGGGTTGATGTAAGTCTCCCAGAAGCTCCAACGACGCTTACGGAACTGGTCTGACGATGATCCCCTCTCGTGGGACGACGAACTTCCGAAGCTGCGTTTGACGAATGGCTTCCCACTTTGGCTAGACGTCTGCTGAAGTACCCCACCTTGTCCGTCGCCGGTAGATAGGTTGGCATCGGTACTTCCCATTTGACCTTTGGTAACCTTTGCCCTTATGTCAGACGTCATCGTTGAAGCGGCGTCATCTTTGATCAAAGGATCCTGCGTCGTTTCAATTTGACCTTTTGACCCGACAGAAAGACCTCGAAGCAAGATTTGAAGTGGATTATTCGTATTTGAATTAGAATCCATTCGGAAGTTACTTCTTCGTTTTTTGTCCCAAACCGTCAAACTGTTAACTTCTCGTTTGCATCTTTCATCATGTTCCTGGACTTCTGGTTCTCTTTTACCCCATGCCGTTATACTATTATCACCCCACTTTCTTTTGTCATCTACCTGCCTTTTACCCCAAATGGTCATAGTGTTATCACCCCACTTTCTTTTGTCATCTGCCTGTCTTTTACCCCAAATGTTCATAGTGTTATCACCCCACTTTCTTTTGTCATCTACCTTCCTTTTACCCCAAATGGTCATAGTGTTATCACCCCACTTTCTTTTGTCATCTACCTTCCTTTTACCCCGAATGGTCATAATGCTGTTACTCCATGATTTTCCTTGCCTACGCTTGACTTGGTCTGAACTGAATAATCCAGTTAGAGAAGGCTTAACTCCGAAGGCATCTCTAGTGTGTCTATCTTGTATTCCACTGTGTCTTCTCGCCCCAAGAAATTCTCCACCTCTCACTCCCTCTTCTCCCTTGTCGACAGCCTTATTGCCCTGAACAGAACACAGTCGACGAATAGGCTTCCCCTCACCTGCCTCATCCTCTCCATTCGCAGCTTCGTTTTCTAACGAACGCCTCTCGCCGCTTCCAACGATGTCGTCATCAAAGCGCATGCCTAGCGTGACGTCATTTCCGCCGTTCATTTTAGAATCCGCGAAAGACGATTTCGTGATTTTGTCAGTTTCGCTAAACAGATCGTTCGTTGAATGTTCGAATTCCAATCGTCTGCTCAACGTGACGTCACTGGGATTAGTCTGCGATGACGTCATAAATGAATCAACTGAGATGCTCATCAATGTCGTCAGAATACAAGGCCAGATGACGGCCAATGACCAAGATGACGTCATTGCCGCGGCCAATTACAGCTAAAAATAGAAAATATGACGTGAAACAGAGAATGATTACTCATATTATGTTTCAACACGGAATGAAATAATTGTTGTCTAAGACTGAAACTGAAACTGAATTCACAACGAAAGAAGATAAAGCGTGGAAGAAGATGAAAACAAAAACGAAAAAGTGGAAAAGGAATCTAAAGAATTAAGAAAAGAGACCGGAAATTATCAGAAGAACCTGTACAGAGAAAGACAGGATCCTGTATACCAGGGGTCACCAAACTGCAGCCCGTGGACCACATCTTTTCGGGTGGTCTGAAATCAGAAGTCCCCGAGTACAGTAATTCAACGGTGTCACGAATACGTCATACATTACGTCAAAAATAATTAAATGGCGGGTACATAAGGGCACGTTTCATAACCCACGAATTCGAGCCCAGTCCCACATAGACCATCCAAATTTCATTGAAATCGGCCAAGTTTTCTTAAAGTTATACTGAAAATAGAGCTGGCATACTTTTTATCCGGTCACACTGTACAGTATACTGGTTCTTTCTTTTTTGTGGTTTGCACGATACTACACCCATAGCTAACGTTGTTGTTGCTTATAAGTAGATTATCTGAGCAAATAGAATAGAAACCTAATGAAACTTGATAGGTTAGAAACTGCTGAAAACAATGACGCAGCTGCTGAGAAAGAACCCGAGCTCAAAGTTATCAATGATAAAATGATAATGGGAAGTATTGTTACCAATGGAAAATAGTGAATTATGAGGAATAAGGCGCACACCATCCTTGCCCTGCCCAAGAATCTGCACAAGGGAACGGCACGCCTTGGCGAGATGTTCAGCCTCTCGCCCAGAATATCTGGCCACCTTGGCTCGGAGGACGGCGAAGAGTGACCGACGGCTCCACCTGCGCTGCTCCAGCAGCCAGGTTCACCTCGGATCACCTGTACGTCCCACCTCCGTCGAAGATCGTCAAATACGGAGAACGTTCATTGTGGCGAGGAAGCCCTCTCCTCTAGAATTCGCTACTGGCCACAGTGTCGGCGGCCACCTCATTCGGGGACTTTGCGATCAAATTAAAGACGCATCTATTCAACATCTCGTTCCCAAGTTTCTTGCAAAGAGCTACTGACTTTGGATCTTGCTATGTTACAACCCTATATAAATTACCATTAACAATAACAACAATAATACTGAAAATCGCCTTAAATGGCGAATTCGCAGTTCATCTTAAAATGCCACTAAGCGGTAGATAGCTTTTGACTGCAGATTAACTAGTCTCTGGCGCTTGTAAGGGTGCCATGACGATAGTTTCGATTATCTAAATTATTATTCAGCCTAGAAGTCTGAGAGCTTAAGTCACAAAAAATCATATAAGCTCATTGCCGTGAGCGAATTTCGCAGACAGTCAGCTAATATCTGAATTATTATTTCTGCGCGTTGCAGTGGCGTAGCCAAGGGGAGGGTTGGGGGTCAAATCCACCCTTGGCTGCCGAAAAAATATGTATTATGAGTTTCCATGCATTTTTTAAAATTGTTTGACGAGTCTTTGGGGGTCAAAACTCCTTGGCTATAGACAGTAAAGGTTCAGTAAGAGACGATGACCTTTTATTGCTTGTCAGCTAAAAAAAGTAGAGGCGATAACGCTTTTTTGCTTGTCAGGATTTTTCCAAAGTTGGTCGCGGTCAAAACCAAAAACTAACCCCCTCCCGAAAATCCTGGCAACGCCACTGGCGCGTTGAATTAACAGTATTTAGATGATGAAAAGAACAAATGCAGAAAAAGTAGAGTCGGTACATTTGTGTTACAATCATAATAATTATTCAAACGTTGTCTTTTGCTAATTTAGTTTTAATTACTTGGTTGTCTTTATTTTATATTGATCCAAAATCTCCTTTAATTTTGTAAAAATTAAGAGTGGGCCTAAATTGATTGCTATGGTAGAGTTCAATTTTATTCAGATCCTCCGATAACCCATCATTCAGTGGCGTAGCCAAGGAATGATTAAACCCTCTTGATTTAGGACGAAAAACAAATTTAAAATGTGTTCCCATACATTTTTTATTTTCGGATGCGGTTTTGGTGGTCAAAACTCTCCCTTGGCTGCCCACCGAAAATGTCTAAGCACTATAGAATGTAAAGATGTTAGGTGACAGCCCTTATTGCTTGTCAGCATCTGCAAGGGAAAATACAAGAGTAACGATTAGGATGACCCTTTTTGCTTGTCAATATTTTTGAAGTTTGTCATTCATTTAATCGCACATTATTTTCTCAGGTTATATTATTCTTAGTAGAAGTAGTGGTAGTAGTAGTAGTAGCAGCAGCAGCAGCAGCAGCAGCAGTAGTAGTAATAGTAGTAATCGTAATAGTAGTAGTAGAAGTAATGGTAATAATAATAATAATAATAATAATAATAGTAGTAGTAGTAGTAGTAGTAGTAGTAGTAGTAGTAGTAGTAGTAGTAGTGTGGATCTGGTTGCTGGTCGGATCATCTTCTCCTGCGTAGCACTGTGGCCTTGGAGGCAACAATGCCACGACGTAGACAAGCATCCCGACGCAGAAAACTCGACACAGCGAAACTTAGCATGGAATGCTATCAGAAACAACTACAGGATAATCTTACATCTATGCTCGGACCACTGACAGATCAAGTCAATGACGAATCTGCAACCGCAGATGAAACTTGGACGAGGCTGAAAACTATCACGCAAAACGCTGCAACTCAAACACTTGGACATACAACATCTAGACATAAAGACTGGTTTGATGAGAATGACATCGAAGCTCGAAAACTCCTGGGTGAAATGCATGAAACTCATCTGGCCTGGATAAATGAAAAGAACAACAGTCACAAGAAACTTGCTTATAACCAGGCAAAAAATAGGGCTCAAGCAAGTCTGCGGGACATGAAGAACCGGTGGTGGCAAATAAAGTCTGACGAACTACAAGCCGCCTACGATCGCCACGACATGAAAGCCTTCTATCAGGGTCTCAAAGCGGTCTATGGACCAAGGGCGATTGGTCAGTCACCGGTTGAAGACACCAACGGCGTACTGATAACAGATAAAATGAAAAAATTGGAGCGATGGGCAAGCCACTTTCACACTGTTCTCAATCAACAATCTACATTTGATGATCTGGTGATAAATGAGATTCCACAGTGGCCAGTTGATGCACATCTCGACGATATTCCTTCCCTGGTCGAGGTTCAGAAAGCCATTGAGCAAATGTCCTCTGGAAAAGCTGCGGGAATTGATGGTATACCAGCCGATGTATATAAACATGGCGGAGATGCATTGCTACGACATCTTACAAATTTGATACAGAAGATCTGGACTGAAGGGACTGTGCCACAAGACTTTAAAGATGCACTAATTGTGCATATCTATAAGCGGAAAGGAAACCGTGCTGTGTGTGACAACCATCGGGGAATATCTCTGCTTTCCACTGCTGGAAAAATTCTGGCTAGGATAATTCTAAACCGACTCACTTCTCATGTAAACAAAAACGACATTATCCCTGAAAGCCAATCAGGCTTCCGGACCGGCCGTGGCACCATGGACATGATTTTTACTGCCCGGCAGATTCAAGAAAAATGTCGTGAGCAACAGCGGGATCTGTTCATGATCTTCATTGACTTAACTAAGGCCTTCGATTCGGTTAACAGGCATGGCCTATGGCTGATCCTTAAGCGTATTGGCTGTCCTGACAAATTTGTGGAAATCATACAATCCTTTCATGAAGGTATGCAGGGTCAAGTAATCGACGGCTCTGATCTATCTGACCTGTTTGATATAAACAACGGAACCAAGCAGGGATGCGTGCTTGCCCCGTTGCTGTTCAGCATATTCTTCTCTATGATGCTTCTTGTGGCATTTAAAGACTGTGATATTGGTGTGCCAATACAGTTCCGTACTGACGGCAGCGTTTTCAATCTGCGCCGTCTGCAAGCTCATACCTTAATATCATCTGGTATGATACGGGATCTTTTATATGCAGATGACTGTGCATTGCTAGCCCATACGCTAATGGAAGCCCAACAACTATTTGATAGATTCTGTGAAGCTGCCACCCGCTTCGGACTGTCAGTGAATATGAAGAAGACGGAACTCATGCATCAATCTTCAAATGGCTTAAGCAATATAACACCTCTCGTGATGGCTGGTAGCACAGCCCTTCCGATAACGAACAGCTTCTGTTACCTTGGTAGCTTTTTGTCAAATGATGCTAAGTCCGACACTGACATCAATGCTCGTTTAGCCAAAGCAGCCTCAGCATTTGGTATGCTCTCCCGAAAGCTGTGGAATGACCATGGAATACGTCTAGACACCAAAATCGCCGTCTACAAAGCAGCAGTGCTCAACACATTACTGTATGGCAGTGAATCATGGGTTCTCTATCGCCACAACATTCGCAAACTGAACAGCTTTCATATGCGCTGCCTCAGGCGACTTGCCCATGTCAAATGGGAAGACAAAATCCCAGATACAGAAGTCACAGAGATTTGTCATATCTCTGGAATTGAAGCTTTCCTAATGAGGTCAACGCTACGCTGGACTGGTCATGTTTCCCGTATGGGGGATCACCGACTTCCCAAAATGGCATTCTATAGCCAGCTTGAAGATGGAAAAAGAACATGTGGGGGACAGAGAAAGCGTTACAAGGACAATCTGAAAGCCACCATGAAGCTGTGCAAACTCAACCCTAAAGACTTCGAGACAATCGCTGCAGA